>JAOUQT010325398.1:0-13825 GCA_025769995.1 Xyliphius kryptos | reverse complement strand
TTATTTTAGGAAGAAACCTTGGGAGGACCAAGGCTCAGTGGGGGACTCATCCTCCTTAAGCGGCCAAGCAGCATCAGAGTAGAGTCACAAAAAACACAAGCTTAAATGGGGTTAGCCCAAAGGAAGCAGTGATAAGCTAACACACACCTAATCTCCCTAAGAATCATTGGTGATTGCCAAAGGCTTTATTTTAATTTTGTTGATGGACCACATAAAGCACCAGAAATCAGAGATTGAACCAGCGAGAGAGGGTATACGCTTTTGCAAGTGCCTTTATTAGAAGCCTGATAATCAATACATGGTCTGAGACTGGAATTCTTCTTGAAACCAAAAAAGCAGCCCAAAGCAACCAGTGATATGGAGGGGTGGATGATCTTTTAGTCTCTGCTACATTATGGGAATAAGGTATAACCTCAGAAAGCATTGCTCTCTCCAGAAGGTCTATAGCGCAAATACAATCATGATGTGAAAGAAGAGTTACTTTAAAACTAAAGCCAAAAACTCTGAGCCAAATTGAGGTAGTCAACTGATATGTCAATCAGAAGCTTATGCAGCAAAATGTACAGAAGGCTATTGCAGAGCTAAAAAAAAAAAAAGCTTGATTTGGGGTAGCTAAATCCGTGTTGGTTGGCATTGGTTACTTTTAAGAGTGTGTAGATACACAGGATGTAAACACGGATAAGCATTATTTTTATAGACATTTTTTTAAAATACACATACCAAACAATGCAACAACATACAAATATTTCTACAAACCAATGTGTATAATATAAAACACAAGCCTTAAAAGGTAAAGTTCCAGAAACCAAAATGAGGAACAGGTGAATTAGAACTGAAATGAGCAAATCTAATAGAAAAAAACAGGCAGTGAACAGCTGTGACAAAGCACTGTTTTAAAAAGACCAATATATAAATAAATTACTTGAACTTTAGTGAAGACAGACATGGGTGAGGAGAGGTCACACATTTGTTGTTGGAATGGCTTCTAGCTAATCTAATCTTATGGCCGATGAAAGGAGTTCCAATTGTGCCATGTCCGCATCTCTACATGAAGCCCAGATCGCTTCTAATTTTGAAAGAAATTATTAAGGTTGAATTTTTTCATCACTCATTGCATGGGCGAATAAAGTCTTTTTGGTTTGTCAACACTTGCTTCATTCTTGTGACACACTACTCCTCGTTACACTGGTGCCGAAACCCAGGACGTGTGACACAGCACAGCTATGGAACCAACACTGATGCAACAGCTAATCTGAACCCTTGGTACTATGCAGCAAGATGACGCTGGTGACGCTACATGCTGATTAGCAGCCGCCGGACCAGCACCCATGCTGACCAAAATTGGACCGCTGTAGTATACGGAAGCCTATCTAATGATGTTTTATTGGTCCACTGAGGCGTTAAGCTGGCTGAGGAATCAATAGGTGACACAGCTGCTGTCCCTGTTATCCGGCAAAGCACAGCTGGCAATTCAGGGCCTTCCTCAGGATGCATTGCTGGAATACCCTACCCTCCAATGGGCAATCCTTCAACGACTCGTTCAGACTCCAATCAAGCAAGGAAATACCAAATACTGGTAAGTATTGAGGGGAATACACACAAAGCACTGGTGGATCCGAGATGTAATCACACTGTAAAACATTAAAGCTTGGTAAGGTTGAATGGGATATCAGAATGGTGGAGGTATGTGTGAAGTGTGTTCATAAGGATATTCATAAATACCCTGTGGCCGCCATTGCTATTGATTTTTGGTGTCAAATACATGGAGTGGAGGCCGTGGTTAGTTCAGGACACTTGAAGCCATTGAGTCATTGAGAAATGTTCTTCGCAGGGTGTTTAGGTATGGGGAAAACACTTTTACTGGCAAGTAATTCACATGGATTACTGCTGTTGGTGTGTACGTCATGCCATAAATGCCAATGGGTTAAGGCACCTGTAATTTCAAATGCTCAGTAGAGGCCCCTTCCTCTAAACTAGGACCCTTTTGAATGCATTGGGATGGGCCAGGTTGGGCCAATTGAGGAGTCATCATGAGGATACCACTTCATTTCAGCACAGTGTTGCAGACACATTCTTAAAAATTGTTTCCCGTGTCCCAATTTCCAAGAATATTATGACAGATCAGGGAATGGCAAGCATGAAATTATTCGCCATGTGGCAGGGACTGTCACACAGTGAACTGGGGAGGTCAACTACAAGATCTTACGCATAGACAGCTGGAGAAATGAGAAATGATAAAGGAGGTCTCAGTGGCATTGGCAGTAGTTCAAGAGATAGTGGAGAAAATCCCCTCTTCGGTCCAGTGTGGAGTCCATCCCTCACTGTCCCGAATGTCTCTCACATTGCATGCCTGCAGTTTTTCGATGTGTTCTTGCATCTGCCCAGTCGTAGCAACCTCATAGAACACCACATCAAGACACTCCCCAGAGTGGTGGTGCAAAGCCAGTCCTATCGTTTATCTGATTACAAAAAAAGGTTGTTTGCGATGAAATTTTGCCCATGCATGACATGAGGGTGATTGAGGAGTCACACAGTGAATGGAATAGGCCTGCAATGTTGGTCCCTAAGACTGTTGATCAGTCCGTTTCTATGTGAATTTTAGAAAAGTAATGAAATTTGATGCATACCCCGTGCCTTGCATAGACAAACTGCTCAATTTAACTTGACTGGATTTAACTAAGGGATATTAGCAGATCCTCTTAACCCCATTGTCCAGCGAAAAGTCTTTTCTACCATGTTTGCATTACTTCTATTTGGGTTGCTTGGGGCACCCACTATGTTCCAGCGATTGATAGACTGAAACCTCCGAACTCAGCAATCGCGACTTGCCCTGCACTTAGGACCAAAAAGAAAGTGATGCAGTTCTTAGATGGGTGGCTATTATAGAAGATTTATGTCAGACTTTTTGGATGTCAACCAGCCCTTTGACTGACCTCTTGAAAAAGGGAGCCCCAGTACCAGTCCAGGAGATGGAGTAGTGCCAATAAGCCTTCACCCAGATTTAAGCAGCACTGTGTGGAGGTCCAATCCTGTAGTCTCCCAACTTTGAGGTGGGAAAATGTGGTGCGAGTGCATGATGTGGGATGCAGATAGGAGGCAGGCTAAAAACACAGATCAGGTAAATGGTAACACCTGCCTGGGATTGATGTTACTAATCATCTCTCCCCCTGTGTGACAGTAAAGGTTCGTGTAACGTATGGACATTACCATAAAATATCTGATACTGTTAAAGCCTAGTGTTTTGTGGACTAGCTTGGTACTTGGCAACATATAGCAGTTTGGTTTAAACCCTTGCCTGTTCCGTGTGCAACACCACTGAACTTATTACAATATACAGTGCATGTATAATATATTCACATGTATTAATTGTGTTTGTGTATAAGTGCTTATAAAAATTATGTATTACAGAGAAAAGACAAATAAAGTATTTGTACAGTCTCTCTCTCTCTCTCTGTAGAAATGGACGTCATTTCAGAGCAAAATTAGATAATTGCCCATTAGTGGGGCCAACCCCAATCTAATGGGAAAAAAATGTAAAATCCATTGATTAGACTTTTTCTCTGTCTTACAGTTTTTTTTTTCTATGGCCTTATGTGAATTAAAGGCACTTCTGATAATACATATTTAAACAATAATGTTTAGTAAAAAAGTGTTTAAGTAAGTGTTTGAGCTGTGTGATGGATTGAT
Organism: Xyliphius kryptos; assembly: GCA_025769995.1. NCBI lineage: Eukaryota > Metazoa > Chordata > Actinopteri > Siluriformes > Aspredinidae > Xyliphius > Xyliphius kryptos. The sequence continues at coordinate 10,138 of JAOUQT010325398.1, read as the reverse complement.
GTCTGTAAACTGACTTAAAAATGAATTTTATAACAATGTCCCTATGACAAGTCAAGTCATCCCACATGCAGTTTTTCAAAGTACTCAGTTCTATTTTTGAAGGAGACATCTCATGCATGGTGTCATTCATGTGTTGGCTATTTGTAAGTGCTTTGTTAAAAGTTTTTACACTCCTCTTCCAAAGGGCAAAAATTAATGACTGATTGCCACTGTGTATTATGATATAGTTAAAGGTCAGGCGGAACTCTGTCATGTACCAGTATAAAAGGTTAATTGAAATAGAGAATTTATTTTTTGGCTTTGAAATAACACCAGGGTCACTTCATATAGACAGAAGAACCTTTATAGTACCTGCAAATTGGTCAAAGTTAATAAAAGATTTTCCATGTATCTTCTTGTAAATCTAATCTATAACATATGCATGCCATTTTCTACAAAATTTTCTGCTAAATCATTAAATTTTGTTTAATGATTATGGAATGTGGACATCACATCAGCGCTGGGGATTCCCGGTTCAAATCCCAATCTGGGCGGAGTTTCCATGTTCTCCTCGTGTCTGCGTGGGTTTATTCCGTGTTCTTCGGTTTCCTACCACATTCCAAAAACGTGACTTTAAGGTAAATTGAGGGCGATGGGTTAGCGCCCTGTCCTGGGTGTGTCTGCCTGGAGTTGGTGTAAAGAATTTATATTAAAATGTTACAATATATTGTACAATTAACAGTTATAATTCTACCGTAGAATAATTCTGGTTAGACAAACAAACTATAGCTTTTTTATTTAATATAATTTTTTAATTTTAATGTCTTTGTAATGCTTTAAATTAAATGCTTTGCTCAACTTTGGACCCACTGTTTAGTCATCTTACTTATCCTGTCCACACATGCAATATTAACTCTGGACGAAATACAGAGATCCACAGCTCAGGTGGGAAAATCTGTTTATAGGACAACTAGTAGTTGTGCACTGCACAAAATTCCACAAATTCTATAAGAGAAGCAAGAAGAAAGCCAGTGTTAAAAGAAAACTATAAAAAGCCCCGTTTGCAGTTTGCCAGAAGCAGGTGCTTGAACTGTTTGGCCAAAATGCAAAACCAAATGTGTGATGGAAAATTAACACTGTACAAAGATGGTCAAGATGGTTAATGAGAAGCTGGATGGAACCAAATACCAGGGAAATCTTGGAAGAAAACCTGTTGTAGTCTACAAAAGACTTGAGACTGGGGTGGAGGTTTACCTTCCAGCAGGAAAACGACTCAGGAAAACATAAAGCCAGGGCTACAATGGAATGGTTCAAAACAAAACATATTCATGTGTTAAAATGGCCTAGTCAAAAGACTCAGATCTGAAAACTGCTGTTCACAAACGCCCTCCATCTAATCTGACTGAGCTTGAGCTGCTTTGCAAGAAAGTCAGGTGTTTGAGAGATGTTGTTTTGATAAACAACTTGGGTTACGATAGAAACTTTTCATTTCCTCCTGTTTTATCAATTAACATTCAAATTAATTATACTAATTAACCCTTTTAGGCACACCTGAAAACAATTTCAGGTGACTACCTCTTTGAAGCTCATTCAGAGAATGCCAAGAGTGCAACACTATCAGTCCAATGAAATTCCAGGTTCCATCCTATAACCGTCGTAGCTGCAGTGCTCCGGCAGTGACAAAGACACCTCAAGATGACACCTCAGTTGAACACAGCAGTAAGAGCGAATAAAGCACAATAATCATAAGTTTATGAGAATAGAGTAACCCTAGAGTGTTGAGTCTAAACAGGATTCAAAGATGCAGAGACAAATAATTAATAAAAAATGTTTCTTAAAGTAAATGGGGAGAAATAAGGGGGAAAAGGCAAAAGTAAATAACAGCAATGGCGAAATTGCAGTGCTGCTTCAAACTAGATATGATAATGTCGTGGGTGCGAGCCGCGAACCGCGGTCGTACACACCACAGACGACCTGTAATTAGGTTGCTCCACCACTGAGTTATTTCCTGCTCCAAACGCAGGAATTGAGAACGTGCAGAACTGAGAAGTGGGCGGAGCATGCAGCGTTCGGGGATGTCGAACGCGGTCCAGAAAGAGCCGAGAGATAGGGTAGACGGGGACTGCGGAGTACTTCCTGATCGTGCTGCCTGTAGAAGGTCGGGACTTAAAAAGCACTGATCTCTGGAGTGAGGTAACACAGAACACAGATTAGAAACCGCATGAAAGCTCCAGTACAGAGGCGCATCTTACCCTAACCAGCCTATTACCATACGGCCTCCTGACCGTACCTATCCTGCCACTCCAGCATAACTGACTAAAGGGGCAGACGTCACTCGAGAGCGCTCCATGGAATAGCATGATTTTGGCACCACGCCCTCCACTAATAATGAGCTAGGTGAAAAGGTAATTTCAGATCATCAATCCAACACAGTTAAACCCGAGAGCTACACCTTTATCTACAGGGAATTAATTGAAAGCAAAAATAAATAGATGTGTTTTTAATCCAATTTTAAAAATTAATTCAGAATCACAAACGGTACATGGTTGGCTAAGGCAAAGTTGAGGGGCCTTGTGAGAGAATTCTCTTTTACCAGCAGTTATTTTTAAAATTCTAGTAACTAAAAGTAAACCAGCACCATGAAAGTGGAGCAAGGTCCTCAATCCACCGCTGATTGTGCACAGGAGTTTTGGATTATTACTGCACGAAGTGGGTGAAACTAACCCGCATTGATGGGCCTATTTTTAGTTGGATTGCAGTTTAAGGAGCAAGTAGGTCCTACTCATCGGGATTTTGGTGCTACCATTGCCATAACGATTCAGTTGGATAATATTATCTCCAACAGTCCTAACCTACCTATATATTGTATATGCTGATTTATTGGAGGCCTTTAGGCTGTACTATGTGCCACTTCATTGCCCTGGGTGCACGCCATCAAGCTATACACCGAAGCTTTCAGACAAGGCATTGTCTGTCCTTCTGAATCGCTGGTTGCATAGAATTTTCTTTTCGGTGCCAAGAAAAAGTCTAAACTATGTTACGAGCACATCCGTTGGTCACATCTATGCTGGAAGCAGGGATTATGTAAAGTGGTTGTGGCAGTATGCAAACTGAAGTGGTTTAACCTCCTAAGACCCGAACTTTTGGCATAACATGCATTTTTGTCCGCGCATGTGGATGCCAGGTCCTAGGAGGTTAAAGTGTCCTGTAGGAAAGAAGTGATGATGTCATTGACCATCATTTCAAAGCATTTCATCACAAGTGATGTAACTGATATATTCTTTAAGAGATGGCTTTTTGGGATGGACTTTACTGGTATGTCTGAGCTACTAGTGCTTACTCTCTTTGTTAAGTCTGTTTTTACTTTTATTTCGAAACATTTGGAGTCCTGAAGTCTAGTTTTGTCTAGTATTAAACCTACCTTCGATCTAAATCCTGGATTCATGGCAGCAGAGGGACAGACTGAAGTATGTTGTAGTATCAGAAAGGTTTGGCCCTAAGGAACATAGCTGACTTCTTCCACCAAGGAAGATCTTGGAGTATGGAGAGATCTTGGAGCTGGCCCAAAGAAGAATGCTCTCTGTAGCAAGCCAACCTTTTGTACTTTTTGAAGTTTGGTAAAAGGATAGTCATTGTGCCATTGATTGTAGTTTGTGGTTTTAAAATTCAACATTAAAAGTGTTTTTTTTTTCTATCCAGCTACTACTATGCCATGTCTCATTAAGTAATTTTAGTGCCTTTTGGAAATAACAATGGTTGTTTTTGCTAAAAACCCTCCCTGGTATGGTATCACAGCTGCACATGTGTCTAATTTAGAGTGGGGTAAGAGCCCATTTACAGATACATTTATGTACCTTCTTGAGTATAACGAGAGGACACCTCACTAAAATAAACAAAGTCCTGTAAGGGTGTAATAAATTCACCTTTGTCACACAGAGTCCATTTTGGATGTGCGGCATGCAGTGTCCTTTTCTGTGGCACTTGTGGCACTCGGCCTCTCTTGCTATGCCATTTCCTTTTTTTCCCAACAAAGTCATATTTGTCACTTACTCTGTGGCAGCACCGCTAGAATATCATCTGCATTGTCTATCATTGAGTAAAATAGGAAATTGACCTCATATACTTTTGGTTATTGACCTCATATTCTTTTGAGTTCCGAATGCTATATGAAAGCATTTTCATTGTCTGATACATCCGGAATTTTTGAGCCAAGCCTTAAAGCAGAAAAAAAACCATCAGTGTTTCCTGCATCTGTAAAGTTGAACTGCTCATTCAAGTTTCACAGGCTTTTTTTTTTTTACTCATATATGTGTAGCAGTATCCTTAAGAGGTTTTGTTCTTTCTTTCTTTTTTCGAATTGAACATGAGGTGGCATATTAACCCTATTAGCTCACTGTGTTTTCCTAAAACCATTTACTTTCAAGTCTTTTTTAACTTTTTAAACACATTTCTTATGCTTTCCAGCACACTGAAGTATGGGTGATGTAGTTATCACCAGTATAGCAAACACTTCAGAAGCCTTAGGACAAAAACTAGCAGACTTGATACAGTTTTTTCTCTTAACAGAACTGTTTCTTTTTCTATGCCGCTCAGTAATATACCATAACTCTCCTCTTGGTTAACTTGAGTAGTACAAATTTCTGTATAGTCTTATACTAGTCATATAGAATATATCACTTATAGAGCCATATATCACACTGTGTCAGCAACTATTATTGTGGAATTTAAAGGTTTTTGAACAAACTGCCAATGATAGTATATTTAAAAAAAATAATTAAAAACTCAAAATGCATGTTCCAAATTATTATGCACAGCAAAGTTTCCAACATTTTCATTCAAAAAACAAAAAAATGGTAATTTGTTATATAATAAGCATTAGCAGGTTATTACAAACTGAAATAAAACCGTTTTCATGTCAAAAATTTATTCTAGGTGATGTTACATTTGCACCCCCCGAAAGGGGCTGCTGAACTCTCTCGTCCATTGAATTTGTCAGCTTTTGGGTAATATCTGCCTCAATTGTTTTGCATGAGGACAGAATACCCTCCCAGAGCTTTTGCTTAGCGTTAAACTGCCTTCCGCCATCATAGACACTCCTTTTGATGATGCTCCAGAGGTTCTCAATGGGGTTGAGGTTCTGGGAGCTTGGGGGCCACACTATAATTTTGTCCCCTTTTATGCCCGTAGCAGCCAGAGTTGCAGGTGTGTTCTTTGCAGCATTCAAAAACCTGTCTGCTGCTATGACAAGGCATTTTTGCAGCTGCTCTTTTAACCTGTCATAATAGCCTGTTGGAAAAAATCCTTAATTTTTCCTTATCAGCACGCACACGTGTGCTCTGAATCAGCTACATATTTCTTGATTCTGCAATGATCACGATGAAGTGTCTTGGCAATGTTGATTGTAGTAATGCGTTGACCTAAACACTTCCCAATTTGTTGCTTCTCAGCAGCTGACACATCCTTTTTCTTTCCCATTTTGGCTGAAAATGTAGGCTACTAAATAATGTGGGACAGTCTTCTTAAGTAGTCTTGCCTTTAATTGGACACACCTGCCAAACTAATTAGCACAGATTTCAGTAATTGCTTTTAGTGATATAAGAGCCCTGACACACATCACCATCAATGAGTTTAACTAACAAACAAAAAAATCTTACATTATTACTCCTAAACAATTTTTGCATAATAATTTGGAACACAGTGTATATTGTACATACTTATGTACAATATGTAAAACTATATTCCGTTGCCTTGTAACGCTTACATGTGTAATGACAATAATTTATTGTGAAAATAAAACTACATGGAACCATAAAACCACACAACCTTTAAATGTTAAATGTAAATTTATGAAATAGTTGATTTTGGAAGAAAGATGCCTTACGTACGTTCTACTTAAAACCTGACTTTTGGCCTCAAGAACAGGTTTTATTTGTAGCAAATTGTAGTAGGGTCAACAAACATAACAACATAACAATGTATATAAAATAGGTAATAGACAAATTGGCACAGGAATAAAATGTAGAACCTTAAAATAAAATGTTTTTAACTTGGAATCCAACTGTGAAGCCTCTTGCTATGAAATTGAATTGCTAATCACTGCACCACCATACCATTTTAAAAATAATTTACATTCAGTGGTCGCCAAAGAGTGGAACTGGGTCACTTGATGAATACAGTATGTTTAGGTCAATTATTAAAAATAAAACAATGATTGCATAAGAGTATATTAAACTGTACATACAACATACCAAAGGATATGAATTAGAATTAGTCTTTTACATGTTTATCAATCTATTTGTCATTATCTCAATTTTTGAAACTATTTATGTGGTCCACCATTATAATTTGAAATATGTTGTGTATTGTTATTGAAATATGTTGGAATATTGTTATTTGGGTAAAAGACAATCTATTTAAAATGAAATTTCAACACACACACACACACACACACACACACACACACACACACACACACACACACACACACACACACACATGCCTCTTTTCAGGGCCCAAGTGTTATATGCAACTTAACTTTAAAACAAGTAGGTATTTACATTTATTAGTGAGCTGCAGTGTTTGTAACAGGGAAAGGCATGTGTTCCCCAGGGGCTCACCGGACCAATCTGGTGGTGTTGTTTCTAAAACCTGGGGAAGCCTTTCGTATTGTGCCCACAGTGAGAAAAATAATCTGAACGGATGGCCTCCATGAATCACCACCACACTGAGAGTCCCTACTCTCTTATTATGTCCCGGCCACATTTGGCCCCATAGGGGGAGGAAAGCAATGCCCAAACCTGATTCTAACTATACACTGCTGCTCATTACCAATCTGCCAGCCAAGGCTTGGCTGGGTCTAAGTGTCTGCTCTGTCACAGGTAAGGGGCCTCGGCTCTTTTTCTTCACCTCCATACAATGTTATAAGCAGGAATGGTGAGCCTTTCAGGAGCACCACAGGTGTCAGCATTTGACAAACCCACAGACTGACCAACCCCTTTCCTTCCCCTAGTTGTTGAGCAGCATATAGAATCTAGTTGGGGAAAAAAGGGAGGGGTAGCTGAAGACTGGGGGTGGGGTGAACTGGGTGTCCCTGGAATAATGGCATGGTAAGTGTTTGCTTTCCTCCCACATATTCCCTCATGAGCCACAATTTAAGAGAGACTGATACTGGTGAGAGAGTTTGGGCCAAACCTCACTTGCCCAATTAGGGTTTTTTTTCCCCAAGGATGGCTTGTCTTTGTAGAGAACATCCAGAAGTGTATTAAAAGAGCCAATGTAATAACCTTTACTGTAACAGTGGTGCATTATGAGAAGTTATGTTCAACAATCATCTTTTGAAAGCCATGCTTTAAATGTTTAACATGCTTTAAATATGAATTCTATATATGGCTTATTTTATAAGCATTGGCAAAATACAAAGATTTAAACATGCATCTTTTTTTACCATAATTATCTTTAACAAAGCTCACTATTAATCATCTATTAATCAAAAACAATCCAAATTGAGCAAAGGGTATGTAACATAAGAAGTGACAGATTTCTAATTTATTTTTAAATCAAATGGACAAAAAGGGTGCCCTGACCTTTAGAATAGAAGAAGAAGCTAAAGACCACAGACAAATTCATAGGGTTATAATGTAAAATGGGTAATGGTATTTTATGTTTTCTTTCCATCAGTTATTTAAGATAAAAAATAACAAAAAAACAAAAAGTACATTTATCTAGCAATTTATTTATCAAACTATGTTAACATAAAGAAAACAATGTCCAACCCACATTATAGTTTCCCACACAAACTGCTCAGCAACTGCGACACATTTGAGATGTTGTGTAGTAATGTTTGTTTCCAAACAAATGCTATTGTTTGAGTAAAACCTAACACCAACATGCCAGGTGATAAAATGAGGGGGTGTCCTCCAACTGCTGCTTATCCAATTTCTTTACTCCCAAACCTGATTTTTATTTTTGCATTATAATTTTATAATTTCCAGACCATAGAAGCTAATTATCAAGACATTTTGAATTCCCAGAGTGTGACAAAAATAGATATTTTTTTATATAAGTAAATTAAATATAAACATTAACTATACAGAAGCTAAAATAATAGTTTATTTTATAAGACGATTATTAAAATATTTTAGAACAATTATTATTAAACATAAATCAGAGTTACTTTTTATATAAGTATATTGACATTGTTAAAAAAATGGTATGTGAAATGGTCTGGGCACACAACAGAATCAGAATATAAAATAACACATTAACAAAATCACATAATAAATCTAACTAAATTAATTTATAAATTTAATTAAGGAATTGTCTTCTTTGCAAAGAGCCTGCATTACTGACATGTTCTTGTTTCATCTTGTATGCTCTGCTTGTTTAAGGGATATAAGTCTTTTAAAACATTTATGGCAGCAGACTATGTGTGTGCTGAATAAAAATAAATATACTCACACCTGAGACATTGTCCCCTGGATGGGCATGGGGAGCACTGGAAATTTGAATGGAATAATTGGGAATGAATAAATCAATGAACATATGTCTGCTAGAGGGCTGTGGTGTTGCCAACTCTAAATCGGATTGGTCGAAGCAACAGGTATGCTACTGCCACTGCAGAACTAATAATAAAGGCCTGAGCTGGATGATTTGACCTTGGCAATAAATGAGTTCATATGAAGATACACGTCTGAAAGCAGAAAAGCTTTGAAATGAAGGAGCAGACCATTTGGAATTATTTAATAAGTATTTGTGAAGAAAAACAAAAATGGTGACACTGCCTGTTAAAATGTCCCCCTCCATGGGGTGGTTCCTGATGTCTACATACCGGCAACTTATTTGTACCTCAACTTATGAATTAGTTCAAGGTCCAGGATGGTTTTAGCCGGGACCCAGGACTACTTCTCCAGGCCATTCCAATCTAACCGATATTTAATGAATAGGCATCCACCAAATGCCTTACTGTATAGGTTAGGGCCTCAGCCACCGCTACGGCTTGAGCCATTACACATGGAAGGTGAGTGAATCTTTGTTGCTAAACTGAGTTTATGAAGCACTGCACCTTGAATTCAACAATGTACCTCAGCATAGGTCTGTTGGTTGATTAGAAGGACCGGCTTGTCTCTTGCTATCTGCATGTAGTCTCATGGTATTAGTTCATGCCCTAAGGGTCATGGCACATCAGAGATGACCCATTATTAGACTTGTTTCCTACCAACACCAAGGAAGCATAAAACTCTGCCCCTGAATAGATCTGATTACAACCTGGTTCATACACAGCCTGGATGTAATCCCCTAGTACACAGAGAATCACCTGTTGTGGCCGGAGCGCAGTGACACTGGTGGAAGACAGTGGAGCTGTAGGTAATGGACTTTGATTATAGATAACTAACACACCTGACACAGCTCAGAAAATATATTTTAATGTATGCTAAATTTATGTGTTAACAAGCCCAACTGCTGAAAGTCCTGTCTTCAGTTCTCAATTATTTTCCCTTGGTTACATTAGTAATGCAAGTCCTGCTCGTTTCATCCATGGAAGCGCTCTCCTACATCTGATGTTGCAGATTATAAAGGCTGTACACGGTCATCAGAAGGAGCCATGACAGGTGTGCTAATTTTTTTCGATAAACAATGCCATCGGCTCCGCCTTTCCTCCCCCAGTGCCACTGCACTACTGGCACACCCGCACAGTAAAGAAAGTATGAGAAAATGCAAGAGGCATTAAAAGACTGTTTTGGTTGTACTATTCTAAAACTCATAAAAAGCATAAAAGAGTTGTTGAATATGTTTAATGTGACCTTAAAGCAGGGACACGTTCTACATCTCTGTAAAACGGGTACCGGTGCCCAGGACTCCACAACCGAAGGAATCTGAACTGCGACAGGAGACCCTACAGATGAATTTAAGTGCAGCTAACCAAATTGCACTGCTCAAAAAAATTAAAAGAGCACTAAAATAACACATCCTAGATCTCAATGTTGAAAATCTTTATTAAGTGGATAGGGGAAAGCATTGAAAAAAAAAAAAAAAGCGTAAAAATGTAAATCAAAATTATTATCCCATGGAGGTCTGGATTTGAGATCATACTCAAAATCAAAGTGGAAAATCAAATGACAGGCTGATCCAACTTCAGTGGAAATTTCTCAAGACACATTCA
>JAOUQT010325394.1:0-12500 GCA_025769995.1 Xyliphius kryptos | reverse complement strand
GTTACCATGACGACATTAAGATATGTATGTTTTATTATTTAGGTCAAACTTAATACACTAAAGAACCCCATGTCCACACCCGCCAACAGTCTAGTCTTACTTCTTCCGCCTGAGTTGTTTAAATTGCAACGCTGCCTGTGAATATATTTACCCTGATGGGTGTAGTGGTAAGGAAACAACGTGTGTTTAGGTACATTTCTGGCCATTATCTCGGCAGTGAATCATCAACACAGGTGTGTGTCCAACGCCACTGAATGCTATTAAATATCACTGCATTTGTACAGAGAATCTACACTGATCAAAAACAATAGCGGGAACACAAACAACACAATGTAACTCCATCAAGCAGACTTCTGTGAAATCAAGCTGTCCAGTTAGTGTCCAACACAGATTGTGAATCCATTTCACTTGCTGTTGTGCGAATGGAACAGACAACAGGTAGAAATGAGAGGCACTTAGCAAGACACCCCTATAAAGGAGTGGTTCTGCAGAAGGTGACCACAGACATTTTCTCTGTTCTTATCTTTTCTGGCTGATGTTTTGGTCACTTTTGCATTTCTAAAACCCACAGAAGTTGCTCATGGGTTGCACATTGGCGTGAGCTGTTGCAAGAAGATTTTGCTGTGTCTGTCAGCACAGTGTCCAGAACATGGAGCAAATACCAGAAGACAGGACAGAATACCAGGAGACGAGCCAGTACACGAGGAGACATGGAGGGGGCCGCTTCATCAGGAACATGCGTAGGGAGGTCATACAGGCACGTGGAGGCCCCACTCACACTACTGAGCCGCATTTTAACTTGTCTTGAGGAATTTCCACTGAAGTTGGATCAGACTGTCATTTGATTTAGCAGTTTGATTTTGAGTATGATTCCAAATCCAGACCTCCATGGGATAATGATCTAGATTTACATTTTCCAATGTCTAATAAATTAAGATAAAAATAAAGATCTAAAATGTGTTATTTTAGTGTTTCCTTTATTTTTTTGCATTAATGATTTATCCCAATATTTGCTGTAATTGTTCATTAACACCATTTCTACTGCATTATAAAAATAACCACAATGGTGGAATCTGACTTTTCAAGGCCATACTATGTACATACAGTAGTAGTAATGTAGAAAGTGTTCAACTAAACCTTTTTTTTACTTAAATATACTCAATATTTGACTGCCCACTTTCCAGTTTAACTTTTCCAGTTCCATTACCCTTGAAATAGAGAGCAAAAAATAAGGAAGCAAAGGAGGGTGAGTGACAGGATAAGAGAGGCAGCAAAAGAAGGTGGGGAGGGTTATGAAAGGGGTCACAATAGAGGATAAGGGGGTGAGGGAGAGATAAAGTAAGAGAGATGGCCAGAGAAGCCACATTCTCCTGTGATGTGGCTGTTTGTCAGATGCACAGACACATGCATAATATCAGAACATTAGCATGGATCCAATGCAGGAACATTTCTCACCATCTTTATGTAACAGCATGCATGCTGACATGCAAAATGACAGTCAAAAAATATCGTGCCAATATTTCTGTGATCCAAGTTTGCTAGAGATTTGAAACAATAAACGCTAAATTAAAAACCACATAAGGAACAGAATGCAATCAACATGTTTCACTGCAAAGAAAGAATTTAGAATGTCTCCATTCCTTTTTACTGGGACCACATTTAAATCTGTTCTTAAAGCACCAAAAAAGAGAGTATGCACATCCCTGCCAGGAGTTCTCACTTCCCCCCTAATAGGTTTAACATGCATGACAGTACTGCAAAGCTGAAGTCTCAACTCAGCATTCATAGCAAGAAGATCCAGCACTGAGCCTGAGCATAAAATGTTTAAAATACCCAAATCACTGAAAACATGTGGTTGTATTAGATCCTTAAAAAGATTTCAATAACCCAATTTACAACACAAGTACTTTCTCCTATGTTTTCCTTACATTCTGCACAGCTGTTTAAATGTTTATAAATTACCATCCCTAATAATAAACATCATTTAATGTTATTTAGTCAGAAGGCACAAACCTGAGTTCCTAGTCCTAGGAATTGGCAACTATAAACAGACATGAAATAGTTAAGTCAAAAAGTCAGTGTAGCTGCTACTTACTAATTACCACAAACTATTTGTCTATTATTGTGAATACATGACAGGAAAAACTGTTAAACATCTTTCCCGTGATTTAATTCTAAAAATAAACAACACTTCGAGTACTTTATTGCTATTATTGTGAATAAATCACAGAAAAATATAACAGCCCTCCACTACACGTCAGGCCTAAACAATCCCTCTTTTATATTTCATTGCTTTATTATAAAACAGGTGGTTCTGGTCCTTAAATCTGATTGGCTGAGTTGTTTTGTTCTGCCGTGACATTATTAAGAATAATGCACACCTCTGACTGCTTCACGTTTGTTTCAATGCATGATATATCCATCAAGTCATCCATTACCTTCCGCTTATTCCTCTACTAGGGTCGCGGTGGACATCTCAGGCACTGGGCAGATACACCCAGGACAGGGCAACATCTATCGCTGGGCACACAATCACTCATTTACACATCCACAAACAAACACACTATACAGGGCAATTTAAAGCAATCAATTTACCTGGTATCCATGTTTCTGAGAAACCAAAAATGTTTTACCTAGCAATAAGCTTACACTTTGAAAACCAGACTAGATTACATCACGAAAGACCAGTTTATGAACGATTTTGCTTTTAATAAATATGTTTAACAATTAAAAAACCTTGGAAAGAGCTCTAAAGTCAATCCGCTTGTCCACTTGTAATGCCTTAAAACAACCACTTTCCCATTATTAATTCACAATAATACACATCCTCCCATGCCTTATTGCTTTAATAATCAACGGAAGACAGCTCTTCAGAGATATCCTCGCTAAGTGCATCAATGTTAAGTAAAACCGAATGTAAATGACTCAAAAATCAAAAGGTGAGTATATAAAGTGTCCTTTCATTTCTGTAGCTGCCCTGACAAATACTAAGAGTATTTAGACAGGAGCATAAATAACTGAGTGTCTGTCTGGAGGTGGCACACCATTAACATCCACACTCATTGTCCTGCTGCCTCTAATAAATGACTTGCCTTGCCACTAGACAGCCACTAGTCTAGTATAAAATCATTCATGTCCAGCAACCCTGTGCTCACAAATTGCCATGAACAGGTTTGTGTTTGTTCAGGAAATCTGTGCTTTGTACTACGCAGCATGAGAATGACCTTGTACTCCAGAAAAACACATGTAGGATGTGTGATTGCCTGTGTTGTTAGCATCAGAGATATTTTTAAACTGAGGGTTAAGAGGAGTTCAAGCTCAAGCGAGATATGAAAATCTAAACATCAAGGCCTCCCACGCCATTCCACACTTCTTCTTGCCATAACAAATACAGAGGGAGATTTGTTTTGGACTGTGCTTGCACAGTATCACAAATGTAGTTGTTTTTATTTTAAAGTTATTACTTAAATGAAAGTCATATATGCACAAAATGCTGAACTTTAATCAGAAAAAACGGATATACTTCAAAATTTATAGTTTAATATTTAAAAAAATATTAAACAATAATGATCACCACAATACAAGCCAATGAAGTAATAAATTAATTGAAGGGTGAGAGTGACACCTTCATCTGAGGCACCTATGACATAAATGATAAGCTCATTATTAAAAAACAAAATAAAATACAATAATGGGGTCTCTGAATATGTTCATACCACAGGTGCTGGTCATAAAAAAATATATCATACATAAGTTGATTTATTTAAGTAATTCCATTTCTTTCCATTTTGATGATTATAACAACTAACTTACTAACCATTACCTGCAAATGCCTTTAATTGCAAGACTTCTTAAATAACATTATTTGTACTGATGAGACCAAGGTGGAGTGGTTTGGCCATAACGCACACCAACACATTCAGCAAAAACCAAACACAGTTTTCTGGCTCAACACACGACACCATTTGTCAAGCAGAGTAGTAAACGGCTAATGATTGGGTTTGTGGTTAATACAATATTCAGGCCTTGTGGCTTTAAAACAACCTTTGTATACCAGACCATGTCAATCAGCTTCAGTTTGGTATAAATTGAGTCAAGCAACAGAACAATGAGATTAAGCAAACAACCAAATCTACAACATAATGGCTAAAAAAGCATAGTTCTGAAATGGCCCAGTCAAAGTTCAGTCATACACCACTGAAATGATGTAAAAGTGCAGTTTATAAACAACAGTTTATAGAATTCAATGAACTAAAGCAACTTTGTAAAAAAGTGTGGGCCAATATTCATTTAAAAATATTTTAAAAAAGCTTGATGAAAAAAAAAAAAAAAAAAAAAAAAAAAAAAAATCACATAAAATTTCAAGATGTTCTAAAAGCTACTGATTAATTGAGCATGTGTAGTTTTTACTCGATTTTAGCTCTATTTTTACAAGTAAATAATGTAAAGTAAATTGTCATTTGTTGATAACCTGAGGTTTGATCTCAAACTAATTTTACGAACAAAACAAAAAAGTGTTAAATAAGTCAGTTGTTAATGCAAAATAACAAGCCTAATAAATGTAACTTCTGTGTTTGGTCCATTTCCAATTAAGCATCGTATTAATTATAAAATTCTTCTGTATTCCTTTAAGGCTACCCATAGCCTTAGCTCTCTAATCTACTCCTTCTCATTTCCTTAGATCATCTTCCATTCACCTGCACTCAAAACTCATATGTTCATAATTGCTTTTTCATGTATTTGAATTATACATTTTTTTTTGGTTCTTTCAATTTTTATTTTTACGTTTTGATTTAGCATTATGTTATTGTTTTCTCTGTACATTGTGTTTGAGTGACAGAAATGCACCCATGAAATAAAATGTATTATTATTATCATTATTTCTTTTGGCCATAAGTTTAGTAATTCTTTAAGCATGGTGGGCAATTATTTGACCTTTCTTTATGATGTTCATTGATCCTGTGCAAGGTCAAGAAAAGCAGAAAAGATGACTGGAATAATATTTGAATATTCACAGCCAATCACACATCTGTTAAATCTTGTGATAAATACACCCAGGCAGTACGTGTTTGTCTCCAAGCATTTTCAGAGTTCTTACAACAAAATGTGCATTTGGCTTAAAATAATATTTAGAAAGGCCATAGTAATTATGTCTCTTACATTGTAGATAATATTGCAGGTATTACATTACATTCATTAAATAACGTTTCATAAAAATATATGCTCAAAAAAAGCACGAGGCGGTGTCTACAACCCACACAAGTAGCTCAGGTAGTGCAGCTTATTCAGGATGGCACATCAATGCAAGCTGTGGCAAGGTTTGCTGTGTCTGTCAGCACAGTTTCCAGAGTATGGAGCAGATACCAGGAGACAGGGCAGTACACCAGGAGACATGGAGGAAGCCATAGGAGAGACATCAGCGACCTCATCAGGTGCATGTCCAGATGTTGTAGGGAGGTCATACAGGCACACGGAGGCCACATACACTACTGAGCCTCATTTTAACTTGTCTTGAGTAATTTCCACTTGGATTTTGATTATGATTTCAAATCTAGACCTCCAGGGGATAATAATTTTGACTGTTTAATGTTATTTTGTTATTAACGTATTCCACTATATACTACATAAAGATTTTCAACAGAAATATTTTATTCATTAAAATCTAGGACATGTTATTTTAGTGTTCCCTTAATGTTTTTGAGCAGTGTATATTTGGAGGCAACCAAATAGCTATTTACAGAATGATTGACAAGGTCAGTTGAGGCAAAGATTTTATATCCCTCATTTAACTTCTTAGCATTTTATTACCAGCCACCAGAGTGGTATACAAAGTGGATGCAAATACATTCTGGATCTAATTAAAAAGATCAATAATCAGATTTGAATCACAGATCTATGCCACCAGCAAGCTGAGAGTTACACTGTGTCACAATTTACAGCTAAAGTTGTAATAAAGAAATAAGCACCCAGTGATTCAGAGTAGCAACCATGTTCCATCAAGGCAAAAGTGCTAAAGGCCTGCTGGGTGGTAGAGCTATCAGTGAACAGCACTCTCTCTCTCTCTCTCTCTCTCTTGCGCTCTGTCTACCCCTTGGTCTCTGGAGTACTGGTCTGGCATACACATGCATGGTGGCTAACCGCCATAAATCTGAACATTACTTTAAATTCCATGCAAGCATACACAGAAAAAAGCAAATACGAGAGGGAAAGCAAGACATTGATTTAGCTTTCCTCTCTTCTCCTCTCACTGCGTTACAAGCTGTGGCAGGTCAATAGGAGTGTGTCATACAGGTTTGGTCATGTGTGGATAAATAAACAACACTGTGCTAGGTGTGATCAATAGTCCTGTGTAGGTAAAGGCACGACTTACGCCCTTTAATTTCCTTCATCCTGCTAGGAAGAGGCGTGCACTTGTCTTCAGCATGAACAAGATGGATGGCTACACTTCTGAGCTGCATAACGTTTTAAAAGGTTCAAAGAAATAGACTCTAATAGGAGATGTGTGCAAATAATTAATATTGATTAAATGAAGCACATTATTTTTGGATTACATAAATATAAACCTTAATAGGCATGCAGCTGTCCACAATGCATTCAATAACATAAAATTAATACATGTCCTATTTTCACAATACTTTAAAATGAATAAGTTTATAAATTACTTTAAAAGACTTTTTTAAACACATGTAGTAATTTAAAAGTAGTCTTTAACAAACTAAATAATTTGTTTTAATTTTAAATATGTTCAAAAAGCCTTGTGATTGTAAAAAATAAAAAAATAAAAAAAATAAGTATGATTAACTGAAACGCTGACGCGGAAATTTAAATGTGCTTTCATTAAAAAATATTTCCTTTAATCCTTAAACATCAGCAATTGCTAAAGTCAATAAATTAAGATATACAGAAATTGCAAAAAAAAAATAAAATAAAAAATAAACCCCAGAAAACAGGTTTTGATGACATTTGGAATTTTTAAGTAAGTTAATTTTTTAGTTATTAGAGGCGAACATATATTAATTGTGAAAAACAATTGTATGGTCATTAACTGATGTTGGTAGAGAGGGCCTGACCCACCAAACGTTTAACTATTTGGCTGAAATATGACAAAAGCCATAAAATGGATGGATATACTATTTACTCATTTTTAAACAAAATACAGTAATTAAAAGTAAATTGGTTTAAGTCAAGCAATAAGCCAAAGGATGCCAAGCATCATAACTCACTTTAGTCCAGGCATGGCTGTTGCACAGCTCCCAGTCTTCAACCAGATACAATACGGGTCTCGTGAGGAGAGACAGCTCCTAAAACACACACAGACAAGTTATACCATGTTCTTCATGGCAACTGTGTCTCTCACTGTGACATTTTTAACTATACATTTTACCCCAAATAGGGCAAGTCTGTGTGACATGTACTGAACAGACAGCTAATCTCAGCATTACCCAAACAAAGTATAAGAGCTACCTTGGATAGACTTATTTTTGGTAAGATAAAGGTGAGCGTTAAAAAAGTAGAGATGAAGAGACAGATAGAGAATGAGAGAGAGAAAGAGAGAGAGACAATGAAAAAGAAAGAAAAACTAAAAAAGAGAAAGAGTGAAAGTGACAAAGCAAGAGTGAGAAAGGAAGAGAATGAAAGTGATAGAGAGAGAGGGAGGATGTTTTGATTGGCAGGTGTGCTATGCCTGCCAGAAACTGGGGACTGTGTGACATGGCTAAGCTGATGAAACATCCAGAGAAAGACAGCAGAGGGTGGGAGAAAGGGAAAGGGAGATGAGTGCAGAAAGAAAAATGTGACCATATATTCTACAACATGTGGTCCTAGACTGAGTAGCAGACTGAGTGACATAAAGGAATAAAGGAACTTAACAAACAAACTAGTCAAACACAGAGCCTTTTTTGGTTTCACTATATTGGCTCAGTATAGTCTTTTGTTTCTATTTCTGTAAGCTCTGTTGATTATAGTTTCAGAATGGCATTTGTGGTCCAATTAGGGTTCTATTAGCTTTAACACTGCTAGAAATAATCAGTAAAACATATTTGAAAAAATAAATACATAAATAAGGGTGGTCATTCTTTCAAACAAAGGAATAGATACAAGTTAAATTGCCTACCGATTTTCTTAGCAGGCCTGCTGTACTGATATTTTTTAGCTGGTGCTGATAACAGAGTTAAAATCTAATTTAGTCTTCTAATAAAAGCAAGTTGTGCACAAAAAAAAAAAGTCTTGTACTTTTTGTACACAATGACACTGCGGGAACAGTGAGTCTGCTCTCTGTACAGCCTGATTGCCGTTTAGAGTAAACTCAGCTGTCTGCAAATGCAGCAACATTTTCTATAAAATGAGCAGTCAGCAATGATTACGTGCTCATAATCCCAGCTAAGGTGTGCCCTATCCTGGCCATTTGAAGTAAATTCCATAATAGGATTTAGGGATCACTACAAGGTGAAACAGGGTCTATCAACTTTCTCGACAAGTTACAGTTGGGAAGGAGAGGGGGGAAAAAATCAGACTCTTTGGTCTGATTGTCACTGGCTTCCAGCCAATCAGATGGTTCCTATTTGAGTGTGAGAACAGTTTGGCTGGTGGCGTCTTCATGCACAGGGACGTTTATCATCCTATGAAGGAAACACGTCCCCATTTCTGCTTAAAGACAGCTGCAGGGTCATTTTGATTAAAGACACATGGCCTAGCTTTAGGTCTTTAAAAAATTTTGTTAAACTGTGTTTTTTATTGACCATGTATTATACAGATTGCAGATTTTCTATTAAAGTAAAAAAAAAAAAATAGAACTCACAAATAAAGTAAATAAAAAATTGGTTATGATCACAATCCAGTAACTATACTTTTATAATAGCATTAAATATGTGCTATTTTATATTTAAGTCTCATATAAATTATATTAATCAACTTTCACTATAGACATTATATAGTATCATTATTCCACATTTAGTAAGAATGTTTACACAATTTGAAATACTAAAAAAAATGCATTTTTGGCCAAAACCAAAATAAATATCGTAAAAATACTGAAACCATAAAGAATAAGTACAGTAATAATTAAAACATAAAAAGTATTTACTACTGAATATTTGGTAATTTTTGTACTTGTAACAGCAATTCAAACATTAAAATTAAAATAAAGTGTTTTGCTGTGATCTTATGTCCTTTATACAATGTTTAATTTCGACAGTATTTTTGTTAACGTAATCGAATCATAGTCAGTCTTAATGACAACTGAAATATAAATGTCATGAAAGGATTTAAAACAAAGAAGAAGCAAAATCACTCACTTCTTGCAGGCTCCATAGTCAGCGCAACGACTCAGTGGCACTCGTACCACACAGCTACAGAAGGCTACAAACAGGGCATGACTGTCTTTATCCAACTCCAGTCCTAAAATCCTCCTGTCTTCTCCACGGACATTGCACCTAAATGTTAGATTTAAAGTGAAAAATAAATAATCTATATAACTTTATTAATACATTTACTAACTAGTCTCCCAGATCAATATTTGTTCAGACCACCTATGAGAGAATGATTAATCCTAAAATTATTTATAATTATGTGTGAAATATTTTAGGAAGGGGGCAAGGGGGTCCTGTGATTGTTCATCAGGACAGATGGACATGTAAACAGATGTGCATGTATGCATACTGAAAATTATGCAAACCAAATTTGCTTAAACGTGATCAAATTATGCGCATTTTTAAAAGTAATGATAAGCAAAGGTCTGGATTTTGACTAAGCCACTTCATTACACTATATTCACAACACTGCCTTTAAACCCATCCTGTACATACTGGAAGGTGGTCTGGTTTTAAACTAAAGTAAGGAAGGTTTTCATTGGGTATTGGATTGTAATTGGTTCATAATTTTGTACTGAACTCATTTACAGCACTCTATGATCTTTATAAATGTTGATGAAGTCAGGTTTTTAAAGATTTGAGGTAAAATTAAATTTACTCTGAAATTAATATTAAGATAACAAAAAACAATGATGAAAAAAAATAGTGCCATGTAATTGCTATTACATTTCTTTTAAATCCATTGTATGTATTGTGAATAAAGTGGTTTGAAACTTAGTTTGCAAGGTTTTTATTAAGGGTGTAAATATTATTCAATTTAAATTGATTAATCTATTATACAGCCAGCGATTCGATGCATCGTTACGTATACACATTAATGCCATTTTTTCTGCCCATTTTTATGTTCCTCTGCAACACACACGTAATACCTCCTCCAAAGCTGTGGGTGGCAGTACCTCACTGTTGTTTTCCAACTATTTTATACTTCACAAAAGGAAGAAGAATGTGAAGCATTACACAATCAAAATAAAAACTTGTATTTTATTAAATATTAGTGTTTAATTAATTTAAATATTGCGTCCCGTATAGAAGGAAAAAAGAATATCTTAAATTAACAGTGAATAGACTTGACCTGCACAGTACGCATTAGACTTTTATCTTTATTTTACTCTATTTATGGAGTAACTGTTCTATTTACAGAGCGTTGATCACAACTTCTATAGTATAATAAACATTGTGTAAATAAAGTATTGTTTCTGTATTTCAATAAATGGTACATGATTTTCATGTTGATTTATTTGAAACTCAATAGATTTAATGTAAATATATTGAGTATTCTTTCAATTATATTGAATCGAATCGAGGGGAATGTTTAAGTATAGAAAATAATTGAATTGTTGGCTTAAAGAATCGATATCAGATCGGATCATCATGAAGGCTCTGATTTACACCCCTAGTTGTTACATTGTTACCAATACATTCTTTTGAAAAAGCAAAACCTCAGCAAATTTCCGAAGTAGCTTTTGCCCAACAGTTAAATACTGAACACTATAAATAGTTTTGGTCACTTTTTATTTCTAATACTTGGTATCCCAGTGTAATCAAACCCACCCAAGTAATTCCATCTGCATCAACAACTGCCTTCAGACTTCCATTATACAGTCCCAACTGTATTATAAACATTAGCACACCCACACAATCATGCAATTTTAAAGCCAATATGCAAGCAAGCACCAGTTGAGATCAGCAACTCTAATTATACACAATAATAAGTGACATGTAATACAATTCCTAAAGTTTTTAACACCCAATTTGGTATGCATTTGCAAATGAAACTAAAAATATTTCTCTCATCATGCCCTTAATAATTCAGAAACACAACTATAGGAAACCCTTGCAATATTCCAAGAATTTTTTTTGTCTAGATGTTAACCATGGAATGAATTGTGTTGTCTCTATAAGATGCCAAGTGTATACCAATGAGACTAAGGGAATGTGTGTATGAAAGAAAGACAGACAGTAAATTGAGTAACGAGACCTGTGTTTGTGTCATCTCCAGTGGGCTTAAGGAGGGTTATGGTCCAGGGAGATAAACAGAATTAATCAGCACTGGAGTCTTTACTTCCCTAGTGTACACTTCCTCACTTCTCTGAGAAAACAGTGAGATGGAAGATGGAGGGAAAGAGTGGGTGTATGGGTATAATGGGTTGGCTCTAGCACGTGGGTGTTTTTCAGCATTGCAATAATTGCTGTGTGCTACAGAGCTGTCAGAGTGAGAATATAAAACCCAGCAAACCAAATAAGTAAACTGCTCATGTCATTTTCAGGGAGTTCTAGAGAAACTGTAGCCCTGTGAGAGACAAACAGAATTAATCAGTGGCGGCGCTTACCATGTCTGAACTCCTATAGTGTAACCATTTTAATCCCGCCGAAAACAGAGCAGAGAGTAAGCAACACTGATCATAAGAGTGAGCAAAAACAAAGTTTTTTAAATTTGGAGAAAAAAAAAAAAAAAAAAAAATAAGAGGAGAAACAGTAAACTGACTTGTTTGGGTTGTATACATCAATGTCTTCCAGAAGCTGGCTGCTGTAGGTGGAGTTCTGATGGGTGCTGGCCAGGATCTTTAAAACGTGGCCATTCTCAGCGCCCAGGAACAGAACTGTGTGGTTCTTAAAAGGCCCAGCTGCTGTGTCCACTGCTATCTGGGTCAGCTTAAACCTACAGACAAGTAACGTCTTCGTTAGTTAACAACTGCCAGAACTGTTAGGAAGTCATCTGACGCTAAACTGCACAGGTGTCTTGTGTTTACCCTAGAGTAGTGCTTAGACATGGTGTCTCTCAGGAGGACAGAGACAGATGTGACTGTGAGCATGAGCAGCAGAGCGAGAGAGACCAAGAGCCAGAAAGACTGACACAGTGTTTGACAGAGAGGAATGGAAGAGAAGGAGTTTGAGGAAAAGTGAGTGGAACAGATGCAAAGGCAAAGTTATGGTTAGACCCAGTTTGCATTCTGCTACTTGCTCAAGTAAACTGTCAGCTATCCGATTGGCTGTAACAAGAATGCAGCTGCTCTTGAGTATGATACACAGTATGTGTAAACTGGGGTACGTCACTTCAGATTAACCCCCACGAGGTATTGGTATATTTTATTATATAATTATACAATTTGAAAGCAAAATAATGAAGCATAT
>JAOUQT010325378.1:0-13826 GCA_025769995.1 Xyliphius kryptos | reverse complement strand
GGGAGCAATTGGGGTTAGGTGCCTTGCTCAAGGGCACTTCAGCCATAGTACTTGGTGGAACTGGGAATCGAACCGGCAACCTTTAGGTTACAAGGCTGGTTCCCTAACCACAAGCCTACAACTGCCCCTACAAATTACCCTGATCTCATTCCAATTAATCAACTGTGGGATGTGCTGTAGAAACAAGTCCGATCCATGGAGCCCCTGCCTTACAACTTACAATAGTTAAAAAATGTGCTTTTACAACTTGGTAGCAGATACCACAGCATGCCTTCAGGGGTCTATTGGAGACCACGCCTTTACAGGTGGAGGCTGGAGGCTTTTTTGGTAGCAAAATAGAGGATCAACAATTTGAGAAAGGTGAATATAATGTTATGCCTTTTTGGTGCAACATTTTTCATATTTGCAAGGACAAATAAATAATGACCCACATTTAAATGTGTTTCATTTATTCCTTTTTTAAGTGTATAAAAAAAGCATGTAGCACTTTTGAGTCATTTGTTTACATCGTTGTGAAGGATTTGGCAACAGTCCTTTGCTGTTCTAGGACAGTGCTTTAGGGCAAGAACATGATCCATAACGGCATGGTTAAATGTGTTTCCTAGAAGAGTGACTACTGAGTGGAAGTTCCTATAGATATAACCTATAGGTGGTGTTATGCTTTTGACCATAAATTGAAAAAAGATAACTATGAAAAAGTAAAGTTGAAACTTAGATGGCTTATTATTTGCTTTATTTTAAATAAAATTTACTAATTTAGCAGACAATTTTGTCCAAAATGAATTGCAATTTTAAAATTTTTAGTTTTAATTTAACAGACAACCTCTGTGCAACTGTTTTTGCCACTCAGTTTTGATGAAACAGCATGTTTTTTAATGAGTACATGCCTCCTCCATATGTCAGGTGTTTGATTCATCTAACCAACCAAAACATAATTTAATACTGCTTTTCGTTTTACTACATTAACCACTTACAAAACTTAAAAACTAGTTAAAGGCAAACGCTTTGTTTTTAAGACCGCTCTATACAGAATGTACACTAGTCATTGTAAGTGTATTTAGAAAAGGTTATAGAAATGTATTCATTTCATTTTTAATGTTCCTTTTCACTTCACATATTTGTTACTGGTTAAATACAAATACACTTTTAATTTTGAATTTAAAAAATCTTGAGGCTCTTAGAATGTGAAGTGTTTTGATATACACAGCAGGTGTAGTTCTCTGTCTCCCTCGGTTTCCTTTGCTTTCTCTCTCTCTCCCCTCGTTCTTTCTCTCACACTAAGAAATCTGAAGGGTCAAGCACTTGTCTTTGTGATGCTAATGAAAACCAGTGAGAGCCTTCTGAGCGGAAGGAACATAAGAGATTTGTTTTTCAGTTCATTTTTTGAGGGACAGGATGTTTTAGGGGCGAGTATGACAGCAGTAGAGTGATTTCATGTTGCCTGTCCCTTTCTTGTTCTACACTAGATGCCTGCAATCAGGGATTTGTGGAGTTGCCAAGCACTGACTTAACTGGCTGGACCCCGGTCCCCCTTTTTACGCCTCCCTATCTCATAATTCCTTCTTCTC
Source organism: Xyliphius kryptos (assembly GCA_025769995.1). Lineage (NCBI taxonomy): Eukaryota > Metazoa > Chordata > Actinopteri > Siluriformes > Aspredinidae > Xyliphius > Xyliphius kryptos. Next base: position 12,258 of record JAOUQT010325378.1, on the reverse strand, counting down.
CTCCCTTTACTACTTTCCTCTGCAACACATTTAACTTCACATCCAGAGGAACCCTGCCATTGTTTCTGAGCAGCTAGTCTCTAGTTAAACAGATGTGATTAGAGATTGTGTGTCTTCTCTTTTTTAAATGATAAGATCCTCCCCTCTCTTTAGCAGATCTTTTTATATATCGTAGGCCTCTGGATTTGCATATTTTGGTCAAGAGGTTATATATTTGATTGTTGCTCATTGGAATGCTGCAAATAAATCGATCTCATGTCATAAAGATATAGTTCCCGTATAGTGGCATGGAATAGTGATGTAAGGTAAGTGTTGCATATTATACACTAAAATGCATTTGTTATGGTACATTTATTTTGAGAAATATATTCAAAGAAATATATTTTGATATAATTTAGTCTACAATTACTGTGATGTTTATTTATAACTGTCTAAAATGCATTTAATTTCTAGATTTTTTAATTGCATGCCTGAACGTTTTAGAGACGTCATACAAGCACGTGGAGGCCACACTCACTATTAAGCCTTATTTTAACTTGTCTTGAGGAATTTCCACTAAAGTTGGATCAGCCTGTCATTTGATTTTCCTCGTTGATTTTGAATATGATTCCAAATCCAGACCTTCATGGGATAGTAATTTTGATTTACATTTTGATCTTTCTGTTATTTTGTTCTACTAAATAAAGATTTTCAGCTGAAATATTTTATTCATTAAGATCTAGGATGTTATTTTAGTGTTCCCTTTTTTTTTTGAGCAGAAGAATAACTTTATTGTATTACAGTCTACAGTGGTTTGTAGTAATTATAGAAATATACCACTGTGTGTGCTGGTTTGATAAGCAGGTGTAAGCTTTGGTTTCGTTGGACCTCAGTTTATTCATTCAGCTGTCTGCAGTGTGTGTTTGCGTGACCCTTTCATTTACTGATAAATGAGCCCTATAGTTATCTTTTAGCAAATGAACCCTGGAACTGTCACCCACTGACCATCAGTGAAACAAATGATATGGACAGAACTATGCTGTTATGTAAATTGTTTAATGCAAATCCTGCTTTTGAATAACCTACAGCTTCTGCTAGTCAACATTCACTGCACTGACTGGGATTTTGAAATAATAATTTATGTAATTGAGAATACCATTGCATTTAATTTTACACGCTGGTGGGTGTGTGTGGAACATGTCACACTATTGTAAATTTGTAGGGTTATGGTAACTGTATCATTGGTTATAATCCATGAAAAATGAAAACTGAAAATGAAAGTCCACAAAATGCATAATAACAAACTTGTGTGAGGTGTGGATGTTGAAAATTAAAAATTTCCCAAATTAACAAAGCAAGCACATATCAATGTCTTCTTGAGAAGGTGACTTTCTTTTTAATCCATAGACAATAATGCCCTGTAGATCTTGCTCACTGTATGTTAATTCTTGCTATTTCTTTTAACATTTTGAAAATTTTTAAAACATACTTTTTCAAATTTGGATGATTTTTAACAGCTTTACATGTCAAAACTTAACATTTCAGATCTATTGCTTGATATGTAATTTAACAATAAATTATTATTTTTCTTAAATAGTTATTTTTTTTAAATATTTATTTTTAGTAGTTGACCGTGCTTGTTGTCAGGAGCAGGAGCATACAACATTTTTTATATGTATATATAGTACACGTCACACTTTCTCATTCCATGTGTTTTCTGTATTTTTACAACAATTTACGTTATAGATTAACACATGCTGGCATTCTAATTAATTATACTATTTAACCGTGATAGGCACGCCTAAAAAACATTTCAGGTGACTACCTCTTGCAGCTAATTGAGAGAATGGCAAGAGTGTGCAAATCAGTAATCAGAGCAAAGGGTGGCTATTTTGAAGCCTAGCTATAAAACATGTTTTCAGTTATTTTACGTTTTTTTAGGTACATAACTTTATTCATAGTTTTAATGCCTACAGTGGGAATGTACAATGTAAATTGAATGAGAAGGTGTGTTTTTTAAAAATATATATTATACACATCTTAAAAAACTAAAGGAAACACTTAAACAACACAATGAACTTCCAAGTCAAACAGACTTCTGTGAAATCAACCTGTCATCTACAGACCATTTCACTTTGATATTTTAAAATGTACTTTGCTAAAGGACTCCAAATTAAAAAAGAATATCAAAAGACACTTCTTCGAAATGCAGTCCAAGAAAAATTAAACAATATGCTTCTTGAGAATATTGATATGACAAATTTAGCACAGCAGGTATTTGTTTAACAATGAAACTCAGAAGCAGTGTTGTTTGATATTGCTTTTATGATTAATGTCGTGCATTTCTATTGAAATTAGAAGGATTAACTGTTTTCTTTAAGTTCTTATTGTTTATCTCCTCCTATTTTGCCCTGTTTCTGAAAATCTTTTGTGTTATTATGTTTTGATTCTTAACCTATGTCTGCATTTTTAAAGTAACATTTCGATGGAACACAGTTCTGCCACTTTACATGTAATCCAGAATAGTTCAGAGAACAAGCAGCATAGACCAAAAAGTGGCAAAAATATAACACACTGAAAAGATGAGTTGAAGTGGGTGGATGCTGCAATAAAGGAGTTTGCGGTAGTCGGTAGTAGCAGGGAGCAGTTAAAACCCAGGTGGTATTGAATCAAAAATACAATTTGCTGCTTTTCCTGGTAAAGCTGCAGTTATCGATATTTGCTATGGCAGCTTCATCAGCAGACTTGTGTACTTTTCACCAGTGTTGCATCTCCAACCACAACAAGATTTGCCATAACCAAAAATATAACTGACTGATGAAACTGCAGGCACAGATTATGTAACAAGATCCCAGATCCAGTCAAGTGTCACAAATACAACCAGGTAGCAGATAGCATCCAAAAGGTGGTTTGGGTAACAATAACAGCAGCGTCAAACAGAAGAACACCGGTGAAGTTGAGGCTCTCTCACCAAGAAGAGAGCAGGACTGGCTTAAATAAGATCAGGATAATTAAAGCACACTCATGATAAATGAACTGAAACAAAGGGCAATAAAGGAAACCGTGGTATAACAGAACTCCAAACATAAAGTTAAATGCACAAAACAAGGTCCAAACCGGAGGGCACCCTGAACTCCTGATAGATTAATTACTTTTCATGACCTTTCTTTAGTGTTCTGCCAAATTTCATGCTGCCACTGAGACTTTTTCCACCTGCTTTCCACCTCATCTATTTTAACTTCCTGCACAAAACCACAGAAAATGAATAAAGTCTTATGTAACTCCATTATCTAACTCGCTTCACGACTCATACATACATGCAAATATTTTTCAACTTGAAAGAAGGTTTTCTATATTAGTCTGTTGTTGTGTTTGATTTAGCCATATTTGTTATTAAGACAAAGCCCTAAGACTATAAGTTGAATTTGGTGTGTGCAAAATGTCTGTTACACTTGTCAGAATAATGCTTGGGGGGGGTTGTTCCTCATGCCCATCCAGGGCAGAACGTTTAGTGCGCTGGGCACACACAGGACAGTTCATTGCTTGGGTACACACTCACTCTCCCTTTCACACACTCTATAAAGGATCTATATAGGATCAATTTAACGCAGCCAATTTTGTTTAATTTTTTTTTTATTAAGAAAAGGGAAAACTAGCAATTTTACTACTCCTATTACATCGTTATGATTTCTTTTTGGCATCAAAAATTCATCTTATATCCAAACCATTTGGTGATAATCACACGTGTGTGTAGTTTGAAATTATTATCAGACATTTTTAATGACAGTGATAAACCAAAATGTGATTTTGATTATGGCCTTCACAAGGAGGCATTTTCCTTTTAATTTCATAAATGGTGTGCAAAAGCACTTCTGACACAGATAGGTCGCACACAGTCAGACACTTTCCAGGGTCACACACAGCATCACGTCTGTCAGTGAAAAGATGCTTGCAGTGCAACAGTGTCTAGGTTGGTGCTCAGCATCAGAAGGCTCTTTAGGATACTAAAGAACTACTACTTAAGGATACAAAAAAAAACCCTGAAGATTCTTTAATCAATCAAACTAAGGCTGCTTACTGATCTGATGGATTCAGATTCACCTCTGAGATATAAAGAACTGAGAGATTCACCTACAGAATCTCTGTAACATGAAACAATTTTAGAGCTAAAGGATTTAGATTCTTTAATAGAATAAATGAACAATGGCCACTCACAGAGTCGACATGAGGACTGTTTTCTATACAGGAGGGTTTAGGTTCAGAATGTTCATGTTTAAACTTCGACAGGCAGTGTTTAGGACAAGACTGTATAGAGCAAACAGAAGATTATTTAAAGACAACATGATAACTTCCACGATGCAGACTACTGGAAATTAACTTAGACCCACACAAACATAGGACACTAGGAGAAGGGGGGTTGGGGGGTTAAGATTACTGAAACTATTGACTAATAACAAAAACACGCGCAGAAAAGAACTGACACAAGGAAATAAATAAAAATCACTTTAACAATGAAAGTAAATTTCCACTACTCATGGACTAAACTTACAATCACATTTTCTCTTCTTTGCTTTTTTATAGTTTCAAAATCTAAGACATGATTTTTCAACTGCACACTTAAAAATTTATGCTATTATGGTAGTTAAGGTTGTGCTGCACTGTGAAACCCATGAGAAAACTCTCTGGCGCAGGAAGAAGAGAGGGATGCCAAGTAGCAGAACTTTAAGTAGTTTATTACCAAACCAAACTATGGATTTTCTTTAGGAAGCACGCTTACCTCACGTGGCGCACCTGCGCCGGAACCTACGCTTGGGGTTACTAGGCATTTGGGGCCACTTAATAGCACACAGGGTAAAGTTGGGGAGAAGTTGTGTCCGCTTAGAAAGGATTCAAGTGTTTCATTCTTGGAGGTGAATCCCTCCTCAGAGCCCATTTAATCCATCTCATAACGATCCACAATAACCTTGTCCCACCACCATGGAGCCGCCATAACAAAACCCAATCGAATAAAAAAGCTCACCTGCAAACCTGGTCTCCAATATGTAGTGCTTGATTTCTGCACTGTGGAACCCATGAGAAAGCTCTCTGGCGCAGGAAAAAACAGGGATGCCAGAAACTTAAGTAGTTCATTACCAAACCAGGAAGTGGCAATACAAACAAAAAAACATGAAACACGGGGATCCAGGACAGTGCGAAACACAAAAAAGCAATAAAGTAATATAACAGAAATAATACAAACAAAAGATTACAAACAAAAGGTAAGGAGTGCCTAGTGCGCCTTACATTAAGTATTGTAATCCACTTTTTTGTCTAAATCTACATAGAATATACTGCTGAAGTTGGTGAGCAAAAAGGTGTTTGGTTTAATTGTTGGCAGACTAAGTGCTTTCTGAGAAGAGTTTGCATGTTTTCCTGGTGCCAGCATGGGATTAGCCATTTCTAAGTTCTCCAGTTTCTTACCACAGTTTAGGAACATGTTAGTTGAACTGAAGATGTTAAATCGCAAACAAAAGTATGAGAATGTGTTTCTTTGTTTACCTGTAATAGATTAGGTGACTTGTGCAGACAGTTGATATTTATCAGTGTTGGGATTAGAAGTGTAAATATTATTCGATTTGAATCAATTAAGCGGCTACACAGCCAGCGGTTCGATGCATTGATACATTCTCAAGGGTATTAATTAAGTATCAAATATCTTCTGCCATTTATGGCCTGTTTTTAACTTACTTTATACTTCACATAAGAAAAGAGAACATGAAACTTTACACACTCAAAAGGCCGAATTGTCTTTTATTTAAAATGGGTAAAACAAAGTCTTTTTATAGAAAACACATAAGGTAGTTTACAAATCTGGCACTGCGATAAGCAAGGCGCATCCGAAATGTGGCTGTGGCAGCGAATGTATCACAAACTGAGGCGCGAGTGCTGCAGCTAAGCCGAGTAAAGCTGAAGAGGCACAGTGAAGGTTAGAGTGGAGCATGGAGTGGCAAGGACACATGTGGATCCCTGCAAACACAGACAGAAAGATATAACAAAACACATTTAAGTGAATGAGTGAATGGTGCTTAAATACTGAGGTGACTGAGTGCAAGTGGATGAACCTGATCAGAACTCAGGTGACTGAGCTCTGGAACCCAGTGTGAGCGTGACCATATCGAACTAATACAGGACTTTTTTTTTTTTAAAGAAAGATTTCAGCTTTTTCATACCCCAGTGCTGTTCACAAAAGATGCATCTTTTGAAAATTGCAGGGACATGATATTCCACCGCAAATGCGTCAGTGTTTCAGTGCTGCACAGACACATAAGAACACAGTAATTCCTACTCTTTTGATCTCCTGAGACTGAAACTGTATGAAACATTATTGTATGGTAGATTTCATGTCTGGTTCTGCTTTTTAAATATATCTTTTTATATATACACAAACACATACATTTCCTAGATCAAATATATGACTTTAGAGATCAGTTTTTGTTTTATTGTCTTTATTTAATCATGAATGTACTTGACCCTCACTGTAAGCGTTAGAGTTTTTACACTTTATCTTATAGCACTTTATTTTAATCGATATTGGATTAGTCTTGAAGGCTCTAATTTAAACACCTAGTTGGAAGAGGCTCCAGTACCCCTACTTGCTTAAGCATGATAACCTATATGATATAATGTAAATAACAAGTGTGTTTCTTTTTAACACATAATAATGTATTATCTACCTGAATGTATTAATGTGTGATATTTAGAGATGTGTGATATTTTTTATGGCGTCAAAAGGGGTCCAAAAGTTTCGAGAACTTAAAAACGCAATCCGTAAGCAAAAAATGTCTATTTCCTTCGTTGCACTTTTTTTCACTTTCTCTTTTCATATTTTTTCACCTGCACTTCTAATTTTTTCGCCTGTGCTTCTCTCTATCGCCCCCTCGTGTCTAAAAATTATCACGTTTGATTTCTGTATTTAGGACCCGTTTTAACGGGTGGGCGGGATCTATACAGTATTTGGCTGCTCGAGAAAAGTCCAGCCCACCCAGCCATGCTACAATATGACAAATTGTGGATTAACACATTTTAAAAAGTGTGACAGGAAAAAAAAATTAAATTAAAATAGCTGATAGAAGTAAACAAACTCTCAACTTATTTTTTAAAAAACAAAACATCTTGTGCGCATATTCGCTGATGTCGCCGGATGTGTAGCATGGCTGGGTGGGCTGGACTGTTCTCGAGCAGCCAATTACTGTCTAGAACCTGACCACCCGTTAAAACGGGTCCTAAATGCAAAAATCGAATGTGACAAATTTTTAGCAAGGGGGCGATAGAGAGAAACGCAGGCGAAAAAATAAGAAGCGCAAGCGAAAAAATAAGAAGCGCAAGCAAAGAAAATAGACATGTTTTGCTTACGAATTCTGTTTTTAAGTTCTCAAAGTTTTTTAAGTTTTTATATTTCAAAGTTTTTATATTTCCTGTATGTGAACAAGTTTAAAAGAAAGAAGTTAAAATAAAATTTGTCCTTATTTCATTAATCAAACATATGTAAAAACTGGTCCTAACAGAAAAATAAATTGGCTTATAGGTTTGAAATTGTAGCAGTAAAACTAAAGTTTTCCCATTAAAACATACATTGCTTTATCTTGCATATTTTTATTCTGAGATAAAAAATGTTTTTCTTTGTGAGTCCAGAATGATAATGTCTGCCAAATAAGCTATACATGAAGAAAATAAAAATGTTTTGTTTTTTATTAAATTAACACAATTTGAAAGAACTCACAAATGTTTTGCACATATTAGTGGTATACCTGGGCACCTGAGCCAAAATATTTTAAATAGTTAGTAGAACTGGGTTAACAGTTCAAAGGTGTGTGTGTGTGTGTGTGTGTGTGTGTGTGTGTGTGTGTGTGTGTGTGTGTGTGTGTGTGTGTGTGTGTGTGTGTGTAATAGAGAAATTTGTGTAATTGACAGAAAAGGCCGTATCACAGATATATGAGCTCACAGATGGTATGTTTGAGAGCACTGCTGTTACCGACATGCCTTCAGTTTAGAGGTTCCAGTAGGGGAGCTGGAACAAATCCATTACATTAACCTGATTTGGTGGGAACAGCTTCAACTTGAGATCACATTCTGTTCCATTTTGCTTTGTCTTTCCTACTATTTCACTTTCAATTTTCTGCATGATTATAAATTTACCTGTAGCAGTTTCTTCTATATTTTTTTTTATAAGTGATTCATTTTGTGAACTATTTTTTTTTGCTTAATAATGTGATATCCAACACCATAAAACCATTTAACACCATAAATTACTGAATCTGTCAAGCTACAAATTAGACAAGTTGTGAGAGCTTCATAGTATATATAAATAGATTATCAAAGCATTATAACTAAAATGTTTACTTTTTCTAAAGCATTACTATCTGCTGATAATATTAAGTGCTTAAATCACAAGCAATGATGAAGCTGTGAAATTTACTGAACTGTTTTTTTCCCTCTTTATTTGTTCATTATACAAGTTAAATGGGTATGACATAATTTATAAATACAATATTTGCCAGTCTTCTCTCTCCTGTCCATTTTGATTTCTATTTTCTATTTATTTATTTTAAATTGTCCACACTACATCTACCTGCAGCAGTTTCCTTCTTTGGTGAACATGGGCTGTGGGTTAAATCAATTGTGTTGTTGTTGTTGTTTATACAGTAAAGGCCAAAAGTTTGTACACACCTTCTCATTCATTTTGCTCACTGAAAGCATCAAAATTATAAATGAACACATGGAGAGTTATGTACTTAACAAAAAAGGTGAAATAACTGAAAACATCTTTGCTATTTGGGTTTAGCATCATTACAAAATCATTTCAATTTGCACCTTTTCTTTTTAATTCGGTGTGGTATCTGCATTGCCTCCCTGTGCCTGTGTTGGTTTCCTTTTACATTTCGAAGACTTGCTGATATGTAACTAGAAGATAATTTAAAACCTGACCCACTGTGAATAATTCACTTGTAACTGTCCAAATCCAGTTTGATTCCTTAAAGGTTTTGTCAAAAAAAAAAATCTGGTGTGTCTTTGAAAATTACAAAAAAGCACAACCAGAGCTTTTTTTCTCCACAGGTTCGAGTACTTAGGATTGCAGTAACATTACACACAAGTGAAAGAACAACACAAGTTAGAACATAATAGAGGAACTAGCTTAACTGTTATATTACCAATTCTAAACTTCCATTTAAGTTGTTTTTTTTTAATTTGTTTTATTTAGAAAAAAATAATGAAACTACAGCTTTCTTTTCAGTGTTTAGGTTGGCAAACAATGTACTAGATAAGACAGAGGATCAAGACTTGAAGAAACAGCAGTCTGCTCAGAAAAGGCTTGAAAAGACTTGACCTTCTTGATATTTGAGGAAATAATCTGCAGAAACTGGTGATTTTTGTGACCTGTTTAGATTTAGCTGCAGGTCAATTGTATAATTAAGATTACAGACAGAGCTGGGGGGAGGGAAATTTTAAAAATATTTTCTTCACGTTGTAAAAAAAAAAAAACTTTTACAAATATGATCTTTTTGCCAAATGTACTTTTTAGCTAAAAAATATACACCTACACAAATAACTGGTTAAAAGGCAGTTCTGGGAACATGTAAGTTCCTTTTGGCAATTCTGAACTAATACTCCTCTGAGGTAGCCCTCAAGCAATTGATTTCCTAATGGGGCATTATCTTTTTTACCAGTTACCAGGGCTATGGGGAGGCTCCTCATGCCCATCCATTAGGAAACATTTCAGGCGCTGGGCAGATACAACCAGGACAGGACACCAATTAATTGCTAAGCACACACACACACACGAACACACACTCACTATAAAGTGGCAATTTAAGCAGCCAATTCACCTTGAATCCATGTTTTTGGAGAAAACCCAAAGTTGGAGAACTTGGAAACTCCACCCAGATTTAAAATTCAAACTTGGATCTTCAGACCTGAAAAGCAGACGTGTAAAGCACTGTGCTGCCCAAGTTTAAAATCATATTATTTAAAACAGAAGAACATTATCGAAAAGAAAAATATTGCTATGCAATAAGTGACATGCAATTGGTGTAACAAAATGAAATCAATTTTTAAATTTGATATTTTTCATTTATTAAACATATCCTTTTGTTTTATTGTTGCTAGGAAAATAAAAATATTTGCAAAAAAAGTAAGAAATTATATTATTTGTGTTTTAAACAAATACTGTACACTAACAAATTGCATGAGGAGTACAATTACACAGTTTGTGTGAATGTGGGGTTTTGCGTGTTATAAATGAGTGTTCGTCAGGATTGTAATATAATGTGACTATGAGCAGTTGCACTGAATTGAAAGACAGCTTTTTACAATGTCACCAAGCTCGGGCCAAAAAGCAGCATGTGTACACTCTCCCTTTGAAGTGTGACACCAGTATTAGTCTCTGAACTGTACACACAAGCCTATCATTGTAGTCATTAGCTTCAAATTTTGGATGCTGGCCCTAAAGCAAATTGAAATTCAGATATTCAACCATCCAATCATATCCCATTAGCTTTCCTCATATCTTGACAATGAACTTGCCAGCTCAGTTATCTCCTAATTATGAAAACCTTGCTCTGGTGTGTATCAGCGAAACAGCACATGGTGCCAGGCTGTTGAAACATGACTAGTAATGTGTTCATTTTGAATCCCTGTGCTTAATTAAGGTTTGAAAGCTAGACTGCCTTTCATATCTACAGTTTCAAGTTTATGATGCTGTAAAATCTGACTGTGTGGAAGGGTTTACCCTCATTTCAAACCGCTCGCTTTGCCAATTTAGTTATAAAGTCCTGTAGTCTTAGCTCAGTCCTTCAGGAATTGCTTTTTGCACGGTGAATACTGACAATGCAGAAAGTAGAGAGGTAGTGAGTATGATGAAACAATCAGGGGAATATGAAACAGGGAGCCGAAAAGAGAAAAAGTTGCGCTGAGATTTCCAGGGGGGCAAAACTATACAAGATGGATGAAGCTGCTCACGAATGCATAAGCTTATTGCAGGGTAAAACTGAGAGGATTGTGTGCGTGCGTGTGTGTTTACTTCACTTTGTGAAGACCAAAATCTGTTTGTCATTGTGGGGACAAAAAGCAGGTTATAATGAAATGTTTTTTTATTTTTTCGTAAAAATATTTTAAAAATAAGGTTATGGTCTGATTTAGAAATTATGTAATGCATAAATGTCTAGTTAATAAAAGAATTAATCTTAAGTGTGTGCGCAAGTGTGTGGTTGGAGTAAAATCCAAAGATTTGGGGATTTGTCTGCTATAAATCTTGATTTTGTCACCAGCACTGACCAGCTTTGTACTGCTTGGCTAGTGTGAACCATTGAAGTAAGCACAGCAGCATGCAAATACTGATGGGCAGGCATGAACACATATTGCTGGCACAGACAAATTCCAGAATACATATTTTTTTCACAAAACATTATTTTACATCTATATAAATATTTAATAGTTAATATAGTGTAAGGACTGGTATCTAACAGTAAATATCCTACACACACAGAGATTGGTGTTGTGGGCTATATTGGACTATGGGGGGCCAAATTTTTATGCGTTGTGCATGTTTTGTGCCCAGCCACCATCTCTGTGTTTGTCATGATTTATGTGTTTTCTGCTGTGTGTGTGAGTGTGTGTTAGATTAGATAAACCACAGTGCACCATGCACCTTTCTTTCAGAATACTAAACAATACTAAAGCCATTTGCTGCTAGTGCCAGTGCTGTATACTATCTTCTTTTTTGTTTACACCGTTTGCCAAAATTTGCTCTGCAGCTGGAGAAAGCTAAACCACCATCCATTCGCCTGGCAAATGGTCCAGCTTATTGTCTATTCCCAGTGGTGGTTCTGAATATGGTTTTGTGATGGTGTTAAGTCACTGCTAGACTACGCAGAACATCCACTCATTACTATTTCTGCATAGCAAACAAAAAATAGGTAATTTTTTTTAATCACTTTTGGCTTGGTCAACTTGTACTTCTTAGTTTGCAATATGTTACCTGGCTTAACAAATTGGAGTTGCATCTCCATTGTTTACATGGTACTGTACCGGAGTTGTTACCTGTTACTGTCTTGGAAACCATCGAATAGGTCCCACAGTGGCCAGTGCTACTCAGATTTAAAAAAGGTCATCCTAAATTGTTCCTTCATTCCTTGTATCTCGTATTGACATTGGTTTGGGGCAGGTGTGCCCAATACATCAGTCGCAATCAACCAGTAGATCACACAGTGCATGTCGGCAGACCGCCGAACACTCCACGTCATT
>JAOUQT010325377.1:0-24637 GCA_025769995.1 Xyliphius kryptos | reverse complement strand
TAAAGCTGCTTTGTGACGACACACTGTTGTAAAAAGCGCTATATAAATAAATAATTACTTACTTACTAATTACTTACAGAACCATTCCTTAGGGGTTGTCTTGCTAAGTGCCTCTCATTTGTACCTGTTGTCTGTTCCATTTGCACAACAGCCAGTGAAATTTATTCTCTATCATTGTTGCTTCCTAACGGGACAGGTTGATTTCAAAATAGTGTGGTTGACTTGGAGTGACATTGTGATGTTCTAATGTAATTGTCCGTTTGTTCAAAAAAATATCAATCTACAAAAGTTCTTCACCGACAGACTTTACTGACAGACTTACAAACTCACCAATGCAAATGGCCCCTGAACTGGTATCTCCTGAGAGATGTAATGCATTTGCAGTCTTTTAAGTGCTAAGATCCAAAACATCAGACAAGCGATTACCACATTCTTATCCAACCATGGACCTGGACCCATTCCATGACCACACAATGACACCTTAGCTAAAATGTCAGCGTTCTGTACTGTTAATGATAAATTCGGACACAGTCATTCATCTTAAACCCTCCATCTGCAGTCTTGACACACTACTTACCTAATTCTTTAAGAATGTGTTTCACACTATAGCACCAGAAATACTTCAGATTGTTAACACCTCACTTATGTCAGAGAATTTTCCAAGCTCACTGAAATCTGCAGTTGCAAAGCATCTTCTAAAAAATAAAAATTTAGAACCAGCACAGATAAACAACTACAGGGAGATTCTACGAGACTATGGGCTATGCAGATGATACTCAGATTTATGTGGCCCTGTCCCTTAATGATTCTGGTTTAGTTGACTCATTGTGTGCCTCGAACACATCAATAACTGGATGGGTCACAACTTTCTGCAGTTGAATAAAGATAAAATAAAGAATATTTTATTTGGGAACAGCAATGAGAGACACGGGTTGACTCCATATCTGGAAACAAAAGCCCTCAAATCTAAAGAACAGGCCCACAACCTTGGTGTATGGACTCAGATCTCATGTTTGTCATGTTAAAGCAGTTACTAGATCAGCCTTTTACCATCTTAAGGACATCAGTGAGATTAAAGACTTTCTAACTAAACCAAACCTGGAGAAACTTATTCATGCTTTTATCTCCAGCAGACTTAATTACTGCAACTGTCTCTCAACTGGACTTTCAAAAAAGACCTTTAAACTGTTTGAGCTGAATGCAGCTGCCAGAGTTCTGACCAAGGGCAACAGAAGAGATCACATCAGCCCCATTCTGAAATCCTTACACTGGTTACCAGTCAGTTACAGAATATACTTTAAGGTGCTGCTACTGGTCTATAAATGTCTTGATGGTGTGGGACCAGTATATTTATCAGATCTGCTACATAGATATAAACCGAGGAGAACACTCAGATCTAGGTCAGGTCAGGTCTATTAGTCCCACCCCAGGTGAGAACTAAACATGGCGAAGCAGCATTTAGCTGCTATGCCGCTCTTAAATGGAATCAGCTGAACGAGAACATTAGAAGAGCTACGACTTTATGCACCTTTAAATCCAGACTGAAAACATTCCTTTTTGAGCAGGCTTACAGTTCAGTTTAATCCTCTATTGTTTTTTAAAATATTTTAATAATATTTTCTTGCCCTTTTTTTATGTACTTTTCTTTTATTGCAATATTTTTTTCATTATATATTCATAATTTTTTTCTCCTAGTGCACTTTTTTAATGGCTTTTACTATTTTTAATTGCTCTGTAAAGCACTTTGAATTGCTTCTGTATGAAAGGTGCTCTATAAATAAGCTTGCCTTGTCTTGCCTTGCTTTGAAATTTTGTCACAATGTTGCATTCGAATATCCACTTTTGTATATACTTTTTTTTTTTTTTTACTTTGATTTAGTTATTTTATGTGTAAATAACATAAGGCGCATGGTGTGTCTAGCAACTGGTGTACAGGTAGATTGGATGGGAAGACATGAAGCGTATGGTGACTGGTGCACAGGTAGTGATGGGGAAGGTGCGAGGGGCTTGGTGTATAGCTATTGGTGCACAAGTAGAGTGGAGGGGAAGATATGAGGCACTTGGCGTATTGCAACTGGCGCAATGGTAGAGTGTAGGGGAACACATAAGGCGCTTGGCCTATAGTGATTGGCGCACGGGTAGAGTGTTGGGGAAAATGTGAGGGGCTTGGTGTATTGCGACTGGTCCACGGCTAGAGTGTAGTGGAAGACCCAAGGCATTTAAAGTAAAGAGATTAGCACACTGGAATAGTGTAGGAGAAGACGTATTGAGCACAAGTACAGTGGAGGGGAAGACCTGAGGCGCTTGACGTATAGTGACTGGCACACGGATAGAGTGTTGGGGAAGATGCGAGGCACTTGGCATATAGTGATAGGGGTATGGGTGGAGTTGAGGGGACTGACTAAATGTGTCCAATTCCGCAGCACGGGAACTGAAAAGTTTTCTTGCCAAATAAGCAAATCTTTGATTGACTTCAATGAAAGCGCCCATATAAATACTTGCCACCTGGGCGTAGAATGTGTAATGATTCTTTTAAATATATAAAATTCAAAGCCAATTACTCATTCAAAAACAATTGCCCTTAAACTTTCACGTTGTTATCAAGCATCACATTATAACAACAACTATCTTTGACCTGTGTTTGCCCAAGTCTTACCTATATAAGTAGGTCAAGTGGGTCCAGGTGCATTTCATCTATCACCCCGAAAAACTGATGTGTGTATAATGCCAAACTCATGTAGTCGCTTTCCAACCCATTTGCCAAGATACTGATTTTACAAAATCAGTAGTTGCATTGCACATGTTCAAGATGTAGGTCACAACTGGGAAATCTAGGCATGGGCAAGGAACAAGGAAATTTTAGACAAATTTTTGGACAAATGTAGTATTAAAACATATTGTTCTCCTTCAAAATTTAGTAGGAAAACATTTAAAGTAGCAAAGTAGTTAAACTTCATAACTAAAGTCCAATCACATTAGTACTTGAATAAATGCAGCTTCTCAGTTAGGGGATTATTATACTAAAACAGAAGACAACCAGGAGAACTCAAGATAATTGCAATGTCTCAATTATTTTTGTAAACAACCATATCACTTTATTGCATGTTGTTTATTGTATTGCAATATGGCAGTTTTTTTTTATACAATTAGGAACTGAAATACATTATTTGTGCTTTTTTTCTATATGAACAAAAGTGCACCTGAGAGCTGCAATTGCATTATTAAATCACTGTCTGTTTAGAAGCAGAATTGCTTTAGTTGTCTTAGTGCGTAGAATACATTTTGTGATGCTCTATACCGCTTTGATAATGTTGTTCATCCTTGAATCATGTTGTCCTGTGCAGATGATGGGAGAGGTACCAGCTTTGAGAGTTCAGAGATGGGCTTGTTAAACCGCGGCTTTACCCTTGAACTAGTTTTAAGTTGTGTACAAGGGGCTCCAGTGAGGTTGTCCCAGAGTGTTGAATATTATAAAGTCTATAGCTGTATGCTATGAAGGTTTAAGCACTGTCATCATGGTAGATCATGTGGTAGAGCTGATCCTGAAAGATGCCTGCATAGGTGCGGACAGCCTGCGTGGTCTCATCGTACAGATTCCTAAGAAGGGCAAAATGTTACTTGTATTGCACTTTCAATAATTAGCTTTGGGTTTACAGTAACACATCTAGACACCTACTTGGCTTTTTCCTCAAGCTTCAGATCCCTAACAGAATCATAGTATGAAGTGGCAGTGTTCAAACTATAATCATAATATGACTTCAGCGTGTCGATGACTGTATCAACTGTTCCTTTTTCTTCTTCAGTCACGTCTCTGGGCACACGGAAACTTTCGGCACCTGCAACCATAATTAAAAAACTTAAATTAAGGTTGAAATGCAGTATAATTCATATGATTATTTGGCATTTTTTAAAAAAGAAAATAATTGGAAAATAACATTGGGGGCGGCACAATGTCTTAGTGGTTACCATTTTCGCCTGGGTGGAGTTTTCCTATTTCCTCCCACAGTCCAAAAACATGGATTTTTCTCTAAATTTTCCCATATTGTGTGAGTGTGAGTGCGCCCCTCCCCTGCTACCCAACTGGAGGATTAACCGGAAGATAGTGAATAAATGAATGAATGAATAACATCATTGGTTGAGACATTTAAAAGCTGTATTTAATTAAAATAAATCCTCTAGTATGATTTAATTCTAAACTCATATGTTGCATCAGCATTATTACACAATGTGACTAGGTTTACAGTACATCCCTTGAACAGTATTTATATTCACCATTCCAAGTATTCGAAAAAGTGGTGGAATTGCAGTGTGCAAATAGTGTTTCAACTTCACTACAAGAACCAGGTCTTATTCCTTGTTGAGGCAAACACCGGTTATTTCTGTGGAGTCTGCATGTCCTCACTGTGCCTGAGTAAATTTACTCCATGTAGTCTGGTTCCCAGGAATTTTTTTCTGGCCCACATCCTCCATGATTATCTGGCCCACATGCTGCAAAGAATGACGGCTCTTGAGCGAACCACTCCTGATTACAAGGTGTGGCCCACATATGAAACTATTTAGGGCCACGTGTCAGCCAAAGGTGTCGCATGGAGGGAGCACTGCCATACATTTACCAGATGTGGGCCTGATCTGTTTTGGAACATGTGAGCCAAATGCATGCTTTCGGTTTGTTGACCACTTTTGGCTTTTATGCAGTTATGTAACGCTGCCATATCTCCACCAGACATGGGCCAGATGCATGTTGCCAGTGCCGTCAGTGGGCCAGCCGTGCCACAGCTAAGCCAAATGTGTCCCACATCTGGGTGCTCTCTTGGTTTCTTATCACATTCTAAAGATATGGTGATATGGTCAAATTTAGATAATAAATTTCCTCTTTGGCTGCATGGCTGGTAACTGTTATATTCAGAAAGTAGCCAGTAATGCTGTCCTCAACTTCTAAGTAAGTCTAACCCTTTAAGATTATAGGATCCACTGATGAAAGACTAAGGGCTCTTTAACCATCACCTTCAATAACCCAATTGTGGTCCAGTACTTCAACCACTAGCACACCACTGATTAATTCTGTTTCTGTAGTTAACATAGAAACTGTAAACAAAGTTTGAAATGTTCTGAATGTCTTTAACATTTCTGTGTGTTTCTGTAAGTACGTACCCAAAACAAGTACCGTGACTAGTAGGGTTATGACCAGCTTGTTCATGGTGACGAGGAGCTGAATAAACGAGAAGTTAATAGCATTAGCAGAAGTCTGACATTGTTGCTTCACTTTGCTGCTCTATTATTAAATAGCTTTCTTTTAATTGGTGTAAAATTATTATGATTGAGGATTATTTGTTCAAAGCAGTGGCTATGCCATACATGTCCAAGTAACTTACAAATGATGTTATCCAAGTAGCCAGTTTATTATTTCTAACATTGAGGTGTTCCACTGGACTTACACTAGACTATAGATTCAAGTTAACAAAAAATTGCATTTTGCTTGGTTACAAGCAACATTTGTTAAGTTTAGCAAATTTAGTAAAGTAAATATATTTTTTTTATCAGCAAATCGTAAAAAAAAATAAACATATCATTCAAGTCCAACATACATACATGCATGATACACATTATGTCGATTATATATAAATATAAAATTCAGTTAATATAAGTAGGAAAGTTCCATCAGGCCTAAAAACACAGACATATCTTTAGATTTCATATTACTGCCAAGATACTAAAACATGAATAGATCGTTTGATCATGTGATGCTTCCTAAATGAGAACAAAGCAGAAGAAAGCTTGTACTTACTGTCGTTCCAAAATAGAATGTGTGTCAGAGTGTTTAGCGACTATGGCCTCTTGGTCTTATATAGATTTACTTACAGATGTGTTGACTATCTAAAGGCTAAAGTTCAGCTCTCGGTGATATAAATGGTGCTCATTAAGGAAGCAATGTACATGGGGATGGAAGATATAAATGTAAGGTTTACTTAAGTCTTTAATCATTTGTCTTTGAAGAAGACAGTAGTTAAGAAAAGATTCAATTGCTTAATGCCAGCAAATTCAATGATTTATGTTATTTGTTTTGATAAACTGTTGAACAGGTTATAAAGTCACTTCCCATCCAGCTCTTCTGAATGGGTAACAGAACAGACGGTTTTTGTTGAGCAACTGAACTGGACTGCCACACGTCTGCAGTCCTAAGTCTATTTTACCTCAGACACGTCAGCCTATTTATCTCTGGGTTATTGCAGGTTATCTTATCATTCTTAATTTACTATGTGGCTTCATTGTTTCATATGTTGGAAGTAGCCGTTTTGCCACAGGATGTTTGTCTTTAAAAATGCAGTCTTCTGGTAATTTTCAGTCATGTGTACAAAAAAAAATCCATAAACTTCACATATTAAAATTATATTTCCTGCTATTACTATTTTTTTTCTTGTGGCTGTTTTAGGTAATGTATATTAACAATGTGACATTATTAAAAGCTAAGTAGTATTAGTAAGGAAGAAAATTCCTAGGGAGCTCATCAGGCTTTGTTGTTCTTTTCCTTTGCGCCTTAGGCCATCCACAATCATGTTCAATGGCATGTTTTTGTGTGATAGTGCTTGTGCATCTTTAAATTGAATGAAAAGTTCCCCTGTTAAAAATATAATTAGATGCGATTTTTTTTTTTTTACTTAAGTAAATGTAGATGCATGTACTTTTATACTTTTAATTAGGTGATTTCTCAATATTATAAGTACTTTTACTTAAGTATGGAATTTCAGCAATTCTACCATCTCTGAGTAGTAGTAGTAATAATAAAAATTAAATGAATTTGCTTATTAAAACACGTGTAAAATTGGTGCTAGAGCTGATTCCAATGTGTATAGTGTAAGGTAGGGCAACGCCATAGACATGACTCAAAAACACCATAAGTAAGAGAAGATAAAAATTTATTTTGTTTTTAAAACAAACTATATTTAAAAAAGCTGTATATCTATAAAAGACTAAGTTTCCGAACCATGGGATATGCATGACAAAGCCCCACTCCCCTTTTTCCCTGTTGAACCATGGAAAATTGCACGATGGAGCCCCACCCCTCTTTCCTAAAATGGGGACTGCTTCACATAAAACAATTTCTTTAATGTTATATAAATTCCTGCATCTGGATTGATTGTTTCTATCAGTTACATATTTTTGGAAAAATGTCATTGACAAAACTGTTGCTTTTAAACTTTGCAACATGGCTGTAATCTTCTTATTAGCACCAACATTGAGTTACCTGTAGAGACGTGCTATCCGTTGTTCTTGGTCTTAGAAGCATAGATAAACAGTCTGCTCAACACTACACTGACTATATGAATACTTCCGGAGTTTATGGTGGCGAAGCAGAAATATGACCGGCAACATTATACTCAGGAAGGGCTCAATTATGTGGTACATGCTACTGAATATTAAATATTTAGGTTGACTAGTAAATAATAAATATAAATTTTTGCCCACTTTGTATTTGAGTTTGACACCTCTGCATTACAGGGTTCACACACACATTCAAACCCTGGGGTTTTTACTGACAGAGAGTGATTTAAAGAAGTAAAAAGGAATAAAATTCAAGAGAGATGTCAATAAAAATATTAAAGACTACATGGTCTGGCTACAAATGTCAAAGCTGATATATCTGAGTTCTAAGCAAGGTACGTTTATTCATAGAGAGTCTTTCATACAGAAACAATTCAGAGTGCTTTATAAAGTATTAAAACATAATTAAAGACATTTAAAGTAAAATAGTGCATTACAAATTATATTTTTTTAAATGTGCAATTAAAGGAAATTATATAAAAAGAGTAAAACAAAAGATAAATAGTAAAATATGAGCAAAAAATAAGTGAAGTGAATAAGAGAATAAAATAAGTGAATAAAATAATATAGTGAAGGACAGGGTGGCAATCTATCGCTGGGCACACACACACACACACACACACACACACACACACACACACACACACACACACACACACACGCACGAACGCACAGACAGAAACTCTATAGGGGCAATGTAGAGCAGAATTCTCCTTAAATCCATGTTTTTGGACTGTGGGAGAAAACCGGAGAACCACTAAGCCACTGTGCCACCCTAAAGAGTAAACAGTGTTAAAAAAAAGTTATGAGAGAGATGAATTGTATTATTATTATTATTATTATTATTATTATTATTATTAGTAGTAGTAGTAGTAGTAGTAGTAGTAGTAGTAGTGTTGATGATGATGATGATTATTATTATTTTTGTTAATAATAGTAACAACAATAATAATATGTCATTGTTGTCATTATTATTGGTTAGGGTGCTGCTGGCGGCAGTGGTGATTTATAATGGTGTCTTACAGGCTGCCACATAGATAAAATTAATGCAGAAATCACGTCATAAAAGTCCTTTTAGGAGGAATGTGTGAATGCCCCGAGATATTGTAATTATCATATTTAAAATGCACTGATTAAATGTAAGAAAGGCATCAATACAAAAAAAGAATAGTGGTTCCACTGCGGCCTGTGTGCTTCTGGAAAATATGAAACTCAATGCACTATGCAGTGAACAGATATGGTCTCATTAAAGATTTTGCCCAAGTAAACACATTGGAAACTTCAATGGACCTGGGATTTGAACCGACAACATTTTAGATTGATAGCCCAACACATTAATCCCTAAAGTGGTACTACACCTTGTGTGGTAGCTCAGTGAACACTACATTGAGCTGCCGAATAACCAAAACAGAAGGGGGCAGCAAAAGCATAATAATGATTTTTAGATAGATTTAAATTAAATTATAATGTTGGCAAACCAAAAATTATAGTAATTCAAACATCATCCACAAAATTCTCTTTTTTAGATTTTATGTATCCAGGTATTTTAAATTAAACATGTTAATCCATATTAATTGTTTGTCCAAGAAGACACTGTTAACTGGGAAATGATTTACAGAAGGATATTCGAAGAGTTGACAAAACCAGTTATTTAATTTATATATATTTCGCCCATAAATTAAACTCTCAAATTTTAAGATTTTTATTCATAACATGTTTAGATTAGTGGTGCAGCAATTGGCACCCCTAGTTCACAGAAAGAAGACCCCAGGTTTAATTCTCAGGTAGTGGGGGAAAGAGTCTTCCTGTTGAAATTTGTATGTTCTCCCTATGTCTGCATGGACTCAATTTGAAAACTTTAACATGCTACTAAGTGAATAGTGGATGCTCGATTGTGAAGTTAAAAATGGTATATTTCTCCTGTGATGGATTAGAGAGCCTTCAGTGACATGCTCAAAATAAAAGTTAAAAATAATATTTAGATAAAAAATAAAATTTAATTCATAACCCAAGCATTTTACAACTCTGGGGGCAAAGGGGAAATTAAGAATCAAATGTAAATAAGTAAATGGTGTATACTTCTATTTTCTAATGCATACACCCTTACTTTAAAAAATAAGTTGTCTTTAAAATAAAGGCAATGTAGATGGTTGCGTGCCTGTCCTGTGCTGTATTTTGTATAGTTTAGACTATGAGGTTCTGATTTTTATGTAGCTCTATAATTAAGTGCCCAAACATAATTTAGTAAATATTAGGGAATTTTTACTTAGTAAAATTAATAAACCCAAATAGTTGCATAGTACTGTACATTGTGTATAGAATTATTAGGCAAATGAGTATTTTTGATCACATCGTTCTTTTTATACATGTTGTCCTACTACAAGCTGTGTAGGCTTTAAAACCAACTACCAATTAAGTACATCAAGTGATGTGCATCTCTGTAATGAGAAGGGGTGTGGTCTAATGACATCAAGACCTTATATAAGGTGTGCTTAATTATTAGGCATTTTCCTTTCCTTTGATAAAATGGGTCAGAATAGAGATTTGACAGACTCTGAAAAGTCAAAAATTTTGGGATGTTTTGCAGAGGGATGCAGCAGTCTTGAAATTGCCAAACTTTTAAAGCACGTTCACTAAACAATCTAGCGTTTCATGGCAAATAGCCAACAGGGTTGCAAGAAGTGTGTTGAAAAAAAAAAAGGCGCAAAAAAACTGACCATGAATTGAGGAAAATCAGATACCATTTGCCACCAGTTGCCAAATTTAGAGCTGCAATGTTATTGGAGTATCAAAAAGCACAAGGTGCGCGATACTCAGAGACATGGTCAAGGTAAGTAAGGCTGAAAAACGACCAACTTTGAACAAGAAACACAAGATAAAATGTCTAGAATGGTGCAAGAAATATCTTAAAACCGAATTTTCTAAGGTTTTATGGACTGATGAAATGAAAGTGACTCTTGTTGGGCCAGATGGATTGGTCCGAGGCCGGATCAGTAAAGTGCAGAGAGCTCCACTCCGACTCAGATGCCAGCAAAGTGGAGGTGGGGTACTTGTATGGGGTGGTATCATCAAAGATGAATTTGTGGGACCTTTTCAGTTTGAGTATGGAGTGAAGCTCAACTCCCAGACCTACTGTCGGTTTCTGGAAGACAACTTTGAGCAGTGGAACAGGAAGAAGTCGGTATCATTAAAGAAAAACTTGATTTTCATGCAGTACAATGCTCCATCACATGCATCCAAATACCCCACAGCGTGGCTGACCAGTAAAGGCCTAAAAGAATAAAACATAATGACCTGGCCCCCTTGTTCACCTGATCTGCACACCATGGAGAACCTGTGGTCCCTCATAAAATGTGAGATCTACAGGGACGGAAAACAGTACACCTCTATGAACAGTGTCTGGAAGGCTGTGGTGGCTGCTGCACACAATGTTGATTGTAAACAGATCAAGAACCTGACAGAATCAATGGATGGAAGGCTTTTGAGTGTCATTGTAAAGAAAATTGGCTATATTGGTCACTGATTTGTTTTTTAATGTCAGAAATGTTTGTTGCCTGTACAAACTAATGGCTTCCAAAAAAAAAAAAAAACACTCCAACTTCTAAGAATATTAAGCGTTGATATTTGTGAGTCTTTTGGGTTGCTTGAGAACATGGTTGTTGTTTAATAATAAACAGAATCCTCTCAAATACAACTCACCTAATAATTCTGCACACACTGAATGTATAAACTTTTAGACGTAATTATTTAAGGAATAACAGAAAAGTAAAAAATGTTCCCTGCACCAAGGATCTACTGCCACTTACTGAGTGTGCAAAAAAACAATATTTTTTAATGCTTAACTTTAATCTTTGATTCAGAAACTTGATTTATTCACATTCAGCCTGCATGGTTTTGTATGTGATTGTAAAATTCTGGTTTCTGTGGTGTCTGTATATACAAAGCACAATTACCTTAACCATTTACTGCTTAAATGTATGGTGTTTGTATCACATCTGTAATACATAAAACTTGGCCTTCAACTAAAGACCACTAGGTGCTGCGTTTAAAAAACAACAAACACTATAAAAAAATAAAGCAAATTAAAATTTTCATAGATTATATTTTTATTTTTATTGTTAATGCTATTAAAGTAGAATGCTGTAATAACACAATATATATTAAGGATGGATGGGTGGGGATGGGGGGCATGGAAGGTATCATATTAAAGAAAAAGTCATGTCGATTTGGTTTTAATTCTTTTTAATGTTGCACACGTTTAGGTCTTTTTTTTTTTTCTTCAAAGCACAGGATAGCAGCATAAAACACATATGTACAGTACAAGCCTACACCTGCACAGAGACTTTGCTTGGAACATGTCTATTTTAAACTGTCTTTTGTTTTAAATATATGCGTCTCAAAGCCACATAGCTCTCCGCTTTCTCTTCTAAATCTAATTTTAACTCCTCTTCTAGAGTTAATGGAAAGTTGGAGGTTTAGTGGTTCTCTGCAGGCATCACAATGTCCAGTACAGGCTTGACGTTGTTGATTGCGGTGTCCAGGTAGACGCCGATGTATGGGCGCAGGTAAGCGCCGTACACACCCAGAGCAGCATTGCGAGCCCTGTCTACAGCAGGCTGCATCTCCTCAGCCACACCACTGCACATACCAGGTATTTTATTAGAGCACAGGGAAGGATGATGAGAATATTCTAGGATTCGTTTTTTTATACTTACGCAGCCAGTTTGGACCAAGCTTGCAATCTCTCGTTGTCCTTCATGTGCTGAATGACCTCCTTTGCCTTCTCTCCAGTGATTGTGTCTTTGGCCAGGGTCTCGAAGGTGGTATGGGCGTTGGCATATGCATTTGCAAGCCTCTTTAAGAAGATGGTTCTTAGGCCATCATACTTATCCTTGAGCTCCTGATCAGGCTCAGGCACTTCACACAGGCACACAGCCACTGTGGGAATAAACACGGACATCATGAGACTCCTTGACTGACTTGAGTCAGTTATGATTGTGCTTTTCAATACTATACACCAAAGCACTTTTTGAATTATGGTCTGTAGTTCAGATTATTGAGGCACAAGTGAAAAGTTATTCACTAGTTATTGATAAAATAAAAACAATATAAACAAATTGCAGCTGTGCATTGACATTTTTAATATTACATTTTTCTTACATTATAATTATAGGGTAATTACCCTGTAAGTAAAGTGCAAGTAAACCTATAAGTACCGAGTAATTACCATTTTTTGCAGCATATATAAATATCCTTATGCTTATAATAGTTACCAAATATTTAGCCAGTTTTTAATTTCTAGAATATTTCTCTGTAATTAGTGGGATTCGTCATTATACATGATGTAGTGTAATCACATTTAAGATCACGATAAAATCAAATAGTGATAATCAAGTCATTTGGGAAATGTTGACAGTCTTGGGAATAAAATAAATATTCACATTTTATATACTGAAGTGAAGATAAAGACTTCTTAAATGTGAAAAATAAACTTTTTAAATATAACGATCAAATGCTCTTTAATGACCTTATTTAAATTTACATTTAGTCATTTAGCAGCCGCTTTTATCCAAAAAACAGCTACACTGTAATATGATCAAAACCCATGCAACATTAGATCTGGCTCTTTAAAAACATTAAAATAAATAAATTATAGCAAGTGTTTGTGGAAGAGGTGTGTTTTGAGAAGTTTTTTTTTGAAGATTTTAAGTGAGTATTTACTATTACTACTACTCTTACTGTTAATAATAATGATACTATATTATAGCAAAAGTGCAAACCAGCAGCGAAAAATAGCATTTGAAAATGAAGTGTCAAGGAAAATGCATGTAATCAGAATACAAAAGGCATACAAAAAAAATAATGTTTTGAGTTTTTCGCTATAAGAAGGAATAGAAAGGTTACATTTTTAAAATCTAGTTCATGTTTCCTTTGTAGTATGTGCAAATGTACCACCATTTCTAACGTCAACAAGGCAAGTCATTTTTACAGTTTTAAATCACGTCAAGTTGTAGATGTGACTTTATTTCTTACCTTGGAGTGCAACGATGAGAGCCAAAACGACCTTCATTTTCGTCTTCAAGCAAAAACACAGTTAAAACAGAAATGCATCATGTGTTTTAATCTAATTTCAATGCAAAGTTCATGCTTGCAGGTAAGTTATATAATAATTCATAATAAAAAAAATTGAAAGATTTCAAAAAAGACATAAAACGCAGTACCTTGTGACAGTGAGGTTGCTGATTAGTGTGTAGGAACTCAGAGCTGCAGGACTGAAGTTTGCGTTAGTGAGGACTGCAGATATACCATCCGTTTGCAGGCTGGCCCTTTGACCCGGCACACGTCATCGCGCACACAATCACAGCGGTTCAGTGATTATCACTCAGTGCCTATCAGTGTCTCTCATGCCTTCATTTTCACCCGGTCACTCTCTAAACACGCAGACTCCCACACAGGAGGACCACCTGTTCCAGCCTGACATGCACCCTTTAATCGAATCATTTGTCCACCCAAAGTCCACTGTGGCTCTGTCGGAGTGGAGGTGTTCGTCTGTGTGCTCACCTCTGGCCTATTTCTGCAAAAGACATTTCCTCTATTCTCTGCACTGACAATCTTGAGTTTTTCCATCTTTTTAAACTTTTCCAAGTATGTCTAAGACCTAGGCTTAGGAGCATTATATCAAAAGTGATTTTGCATTTTTGCATTTGATTAATGAGGAGGACGTGTACCACTGCCTCAGAATAATGAGTGGTGGAAAAGCTTTTTCTTCAGAGCTGGTACATCATACAGTGGCTGATTGACACTTTTAGGACTAAAGCCGTCTAAAGTTTAGTTAGCTAAGCACCTTTACCTACAGGCCACCACTACTGCATTATGTTAACATGCAAATTACCTCCATAATTCAAAGTTATTTGTTTGAACACCGAAAAATCTCCAAAAACATATTTCACAATCCAAATTAATCACATTTTAAATATACAAAAGATAAATATATTTTATTTTTCAGTTGGATTTGCATTTATTTTGTCAATCAGTTGAAGGCCACTGACCCCACTAGATTAAACATTAAGCGGTTCTGTACACTTCTGTTATCGTTCTTTGCTGATTCAGAAAATCTGTTGTGATGATGGTGGTGCACATGGGAGTTTGAGATAGGGTTAACAATATGAAGGTCTGACCATCAAACTTTGATTTACTTTAAGGATGTTGAATTCCAAAAGCATGAACCTTATTAAGGGTTGTGTGGCTTTGTGTTTTCTGGCAGAAGCAACATTCACCATTTTATTTTTGTTGTTAGTTTTTATGAAATGAGAACATATTTTAAAAGATATTTTGTACCGAACTTGTTGTTGCAAAGTTGATTGGAATTGTGATCAATTTATGAGGTCTTTGCATGGGGAACTTTCTTTTATTATGATCATATTGATATTTAAAAAAAAACAATCATATGGACATTTATGTAAGATAGTTTCATAAAATATTTCAACCCTACACAAAATTCCAAACTGTATTTGTTGGCAGAAGCTTTTGACTATCCAGGATTTTCATACTAACTAAGTCCAAATGTAGACCAGTCTTGCAAAATAAAACAGTTTTAATGCTTCGACAAAATATTTAGGTCTTAATAGTTGTTGTAACTTGTTGACTATGAAAAATTGCAGATAATAATTGTCATATTCATAACTGTTCATAAAAATTAACAACCATAGAAATAGGTACATGCATGTAATTTTATGCATGCTGTATACAAAGAGCTGAACAGCTAATTCATGCTTTGAGCAAAGTTAAACCTTAGTTTACTTTAGTTGTTACAATTTAAACTGCTAATTGTAAATTCTAAATGCCCCGAATGCCTCTTGTTTCACCCTTTTAAGTGTGTTGCAGGCAGTGGACTTTAAATGTGTTTAGATTAAACACTTAAAATCAAGCTGTTTATTGACATCACTTTGTCTTTTGAAATGTAAAATGAAGCATCAAGTAAATAGAATAATGACTGATTTAAGTATTTAATGCATTTTAATAAAAGTATTATTAAAAACATTATTTTGGAAAGAGGGTTTGTGTACCAGGGGGGAAAGTAATGTAAACACAAATAAGTCATGTTATTTAATAGTTTTAAATGCACAGGCATGGAATTCACTGTGATTCACATACAACTTATTTTTTAACTTCCTTTATCCATTTTGCCTGATAATTGTGAAGTGAGGCTTTTGCAAAATGTTTATTCTATTCCGAGTCAATTTTCTTGTCTGTTTTGTGTACATAAAATGCCAGATGGAAAGCTGTGCAAAGTTGAAACTGTTACCACAGACGAGGCAGACACTGGGTCAAACTTTGAACTTTCCTCTTTGGAACATTGCGTGTTCCACTTGCAACCTATGACCCTGCACTTATTGGGCTTGATTCCTTTTTATCTCCCTCTTTTTTCATCTTTCTCTCTACTTTCAAAATATATTATATAAGCCTCAGAAAACATTCATGCCTAAAATATATTGACACCGAGATTACAATGCATCTTTAACATATAGTAGAATTAAAATAATATGTTTAAGTATTTTTACAATATGAATAAATTACATTGTGTTTTTAGAAAAATTGTAACTTGCATTAATGGGAGGAGTAACTGGTTTCCAGAAGTCTACCCAGCATGCAATTTTAAATACACAAATATTGATAAATGTATGTGAGTGCGCTGCATTGCAATTACTCTCCTATCGTGGCAGATCTAGATTTAGTTGGCCGGATACTTGTGAAGCACTTAATACTAGATAACTGCTCTACTAAACTAATGATAAACTGATGATAAAAATTTGCATTACTTGTGACTTTAATAATGGATTGAGTAAATCAAACTTATGAAACATTTTGTGAACTATCAAATTAGCAAAAACGTTTTGAAAAAATGGCATTTAAAAAACATGTATTCGGTATTAAATCAGACCAGTACGTTGCATTTAGTGGTTTTAACCAATACAATAAGTCCATTTATTTATTTGTATTAATGTATTTGGCCATGCATCAGTCAAGGCTTGACTTTTATGAAAAAATTATGAAGCCCGTGTACCAACAACATACATAAAAAGAGAAATGAAACATGCCACAAATGACCTAACACTAGTAAAGAAATTGGCGTAACATTTCCTTTAATGTATCTGAAACAAAGGTCTTTTCCATATCTTTGCTTTAGTCAGATCTGTAACTGGACACTTTCTCTTTAACATGATCCCAGACTGAGCTTGCTTTTTCCTTAGCCCACTGGACATACGGACTAGATACAGGCTTCACCTGGTCTTCGTAGTACCTCTGTGCAAATTCTACCACCGTACTGCCAGCATTTACAATCTTTTCTCTTAGTTGTCTGCCAACACACACACACACAAAGTGCATATGTACATAAATGAATTAAAGGAATATATGATTTTACAATTTAGTATCTTGTAAATGTTTTGACTGCTTGTGTTTTACTTGTATGCCTCTTTAGCTGTCTCTACCACTCCTGCAGAACTGTCAGTCTCAGGACCTTCTGCCAGGGTCAAACCTGTAGCAAAGAAATAGTCAAATATTATGTAGTACATGTACAAATAATAAAACAATAGATCATAAGGTTTTGCTAGAGGTGCTACTTGAATGTAGTTTTTCAGACCAATAGTTCAGGCTCAACAGAAGTACAGTATAATGTGATAACATTAACATTAGTTGTCATAAATAAGTATTTAAAAGAATTAATAACAAAAACTGTACATATGGGAACAGAACAGTACCACTTGATCTTTACCTAGCTAATTACCTGAAGCAATAAACTGTAAATCTGTAAGCAGAGCTTTCAATACTTTGCAGTGCAGCACTAATGTACCATGGTTTTCTAGCAATTTAATGGCAGGGCTGCAATGAAGCAGATCAAAAGATGTGTGGCAGTGTTTTACAAGTGATGCAGCCAAAGTTTGTTTGATTTCAAAGTTTAAAATCAGAGTTTATAATCATTATCAAAAAGATCTTTCTAAAATAAATAAATAAGTTGAAATAGCATTGTATATAAGCACATTACTGTATACCCTGCAAGCCAAAGTTGCATACCTTCAACTAAAATCTTCAATAATGCTTTTAAATGAGTTGGCTTGTTAAATTATGGATGTTGTGAGTGACTGCTCCTAGAATTAAGAACCTCTGCACAAACCAATGTGCATTAAGACATGATTTGAAGATTTTGGCCTACACCGAGCACTGACCTCAGCACTCTCAAAAATGAGTGGACTGTTGATTTTTGCCCAGTTTTTTTAAACAGCGCATATAGGCCACACCTTTCTTGGTGGAAAGTAGGAGCCTTTGCTCATCACTTAATGTTTTTAAAACAATATAGTAGTGTTAAATATTAGTTTTATTTCGCATACTCTTATAACCATCCGCAATGCAGCAGTGACTTACCTTGCAGTACCATGACCACAACGAACACCATCAACTTGGACATCTGTAACAATCATGTTCACAATCATGAAACATTGAAAATTAAGAGAAAATTTAACTATGTATAACATTTTATGTCAAATAAACAATCAATAAGCACCCTTTTTGTGTTAAGATCGAAGTATATCTGGTCAATGTTCACAGCAACTGTTCAATCAGATCTGGCCCTGCTGGGGTGTTCAAAAGTTAAACGCGTCCTGAGCTGTTGGATGGTCCGACTCTCCTGCATGTTTTTATTGAGCATTCAGAGAAATGGATTACTCATTATATAAGAATTGCTCTTGAAATCTTATTTACCAGGATATGTTTCAAAACTGCAGCAAATGCATTGATTTGAATTGATTTTTTTTCAAAGCTCTGTGAATTTAGTTGAATATTCAGACTGCTAATGCTGCTAAAAACATTATCTTTCATTAATTTAAAGTTCGATTTTTGAAAAGAAAATGATAATTTTTTTAATTGAACAACATATACCCGAAACTGCCATACTTTCGTTGCTCAGTGCGACGTGCTTTCGGTGCTGAACTATCGATCCAAAGGTTAGGGTTCAAGTCTAATTACTGATAAACTGCTCCTGTTGGACACTTGTGTAATTCCCTTATTCACACCTTGGTGGCCTTGTGCCTTGTTATTATGTAAGCTTTACAGGTATCACAGAATTATCTGTTTCATTAGTCATTTATAGATTGGAAGTATGGAATTCATGAGTATTTTACCACTAAATTGCATGGAACACTTTTAATAAGGCGTTAATTCATATACAACAAGAGGTCATGTTTAAATCAGTTTTAATGTGAATGTTTGGAACTTCTTTGAGATTAACTACAATAGAGATTGACATTTAGGCCCCATATAGCCAATAACTGTGTCTTAACTCACCAATGATCTTTGGAATAATTAGGCAATATTCTCACAAATAAATTCTAAAATCTTATGAAAAGCCTTTTAAGAAGAGTGAAATTTGGCAAAGCTGAAAGTGAGACTAACTAACAATAGGATATTGAGAATGAGGTACTCATTTCCATATGTTCTGCTTAAACTTGGCTGCTTTTGGTTCTGTTCTGAAAGACACATATTGGCCCAAATTATTCTGCGATTTATTTATTTTTTCCATTGCTGTTATAATTAATGTCCTAGAATTGACTAACCACTGATTTATACACCCTGTTACATTTTGCTACAAAAAAGATTAAACATTTGTTTCAATTTGTTTTTTTAGTAAACATGTTATTTATGAAAAAGACTTCAAATGAGGACATGGCCTTTAACCCCAAATAACTCTAGCTGTGTTATAAAGTTTGCCAAGGCTGATGATTATTAACGGAGCTCAAACATTGCTTTAGTAGAATAAAGAATATCTTGTGCACAAAATAATAAGGTACTGGTAGATGTATTAAACATTGCATATGGTGTGCAGAACAGTTAGTCTTGGTGTCTTTATGAAGAAATGATAAGTTTTATGAACAGAGTAAATAAAACATTTAAACAAGTTAAAAACTAAGCATGAATGACAGTCATTTAAATCTGAATTCTTCATTAATCCCCTGGAAGATAATTCTTAGTCAGATTCCTCATTTACAGTGTTAAAAAGAAAAAGGGTTAAAGTGCTACTATTAATAATAATTATAATAATTACACTGTAAAAAAATAATTTTATATTATGGTAAAGTACTGGCTGCTGGGTTTCTAGCTGTATACTGTCATTTTTACAGTTTGTGTACTGTATTTTAAAAATTACCATTTCTTACTGTTGTATTAAAAACCATTAAAATACCTTCAATTTTAATGAATACAGTAAAATACTGGCAGCTGGACTTCTAGTTGTAGACTGTAATTTTTACAGTATCTATACTGTATTATAAAATATATTTTTTTAACCATTTGTATTAAAAATCATTAAAGTACTGTACACTCAAATAGAGTAAAATAACAGCAGCAAGGTTTCTAGCTTTAAAACATAATTTAAGTTTCTACACTATACTATGATTTTACAAATTCTTACCAGTGTATTTAAAAAAAAATCTAAAACGGCATAAATTTTAATTAGAACATGATGTTTGGCTGGAGAGTGGAGAAGGCAACAGAATAAATAAAAGTAGTCTCAAGAGCCATTTAAGTTTTTATTTATTTTTTATTTAGGTATTTGTCATATTATACATAAACTAAGCCAATAGCTATTGTTTATGAAAAGTCAAAACCTAGTGGTTGTCAATCCTGGTCCTGAATTACCATTTTTCAGAATTTAGTATTAATTTAGTAGTTTTAGTATGTTTTTCTTGATTCAACACACACACTTCCACTTAAATAGTTTTGTTATTTTGGCTATTTGTAAAATAATTTATGGTCCAAGCAGGGGAAATCACTAAAATATGCAAGCCAGTTCTTCTTCCTTGCATGGTAAAATGAATATTTTTGCATTGATAGAAAATGTGTTATATGTAGTTCTCTATTGGACCATTTTGACAATGGTTCTATATAGCACCAAATGTTTCATGGATTTTATAGATGATACATTTTTGGGTGCTTTATAGAAACATTTTTGAAAAGTTGTACATGGAACCACATACAAAACAATCTTCATCAATATTCTGGAATGGCAATGAAAATCCACCATTATGACATTGATATTGCCTAAATTGAAGGCCACCAGTAGGTTCCTGATTTGACTTACTGGCAAGACTTCACAAATATGTTCTTGTCCTATATGTTGTAGATTGTTTTTACGTTCAACTTCACATTTCTGAAGTATGGAGATCAGATGTACACAGTCTCTTCAGAAACAATGGGCAAATTCTTGACAATGATGGCCTATATGTCTCCAGTCAAGATGGACAACTTTGTAAAAAAAACAGAAAGGAATACTGAAGAATTGGTAATGGCACACCTGATATCACATAAATCAACATGACAAGTCAAGTTTACCATGGCAAATGGCCTAGATCTAATGGCAGACTTTACTTTCTGCAAAACGTGAGTTTTAAATGCTGAAAAATGTTGAAAGGTTGGAAATCATTATAGAGTTACATTTACATTTAGTTATTTAGCTGACGCTTTTATCCAAAGACTACCATCACGTCTGAGCTACCACTGCCTTAGAATTAGTATGTCATAAATGTTATTATAATATAAATGTAATACATGACCAATTTTTACTAGTTTATGTCAGTATTAACATCAATTAATAGTGGGGGTTAGCATGTGGGTTAGCATGTAAGACAAATGGTAAATGGCTCCTAACCAAACTAAAACAAAAGCAGCTCATCATATTAAGCAATCCTTCTGGTTGTGGTAAAAATACATGTTGAGCACAGAAAAATTGCTTCAAAAAACTACTGACCAGCTAGCCAATTTGCCAAGCGGTTAACATTAGCCAGGTTCAGATTATATGTAAGGTCTCCAATAATGTGTGCTTTCACTGACAATTAAATTTCTGAAAATATATATTTCATCTGTTGGTTATATTAAACAAAAAATAGCATTAGCACACCAGTCAGCGCTCACTCAAAGCAAGCTAAAACATAATAGTGTAGCACTATTTTTTTGAGCTTGAAATTATATCTGTTATTTACTCTGAACATTTAAACCCAACAAAACAACAAAATATTTTACTGAGAGAGTAGACTTTTTAATGATGGTTTATAGAAAATGTTCCCGATGTTTTTCTAGTACAGCAGCGTCTGAGCGTAGGCGATGCTGAAGTCATCTTTGAGAAAATACTGTTCTGGCTTGGTGGTATTTCAGCACATTTTTCATGAACATTTGGTCATTTAGCTGACGCTTCTATCCAAAGCGACTTACAAATATCCAAACTTGGTTGGAGTCAGAACACA
Organism: Xyliphius kryptos; assembly: GCA_025769995.1. NCBI lineage: Eukaryota > Metazoa > Chordata > Actinopteri > Siluriformes > Aspredinidae > Xyliphius > Xyliphius kryptos. The sequence continues at coordinate 3,026 of JAOUQT010325377.1, read as the reverse complement.
GGGTTTATACAGCATCCCTGGCGCAGTAAGTGTTAATTGGCACATTGGTAACTTTAGTGGAGCTGGGATTTGAAACCTCAACCCTTAAATTGATAGCCCAACGCCCCAACCACTGAGCTACCACTTTTTTATTTCTGAAATACTGGTGAGTTGCTTCACATACATTTCTGCGTAAAGGCCCCGGTTTTAGAGTCAAGATTTTCCTCAGTCGTCGCATAACAATAAATTAATTCATTTTAAATATACTTGTTTACATAGGGTCACTTTCTGTTAAGGCATACGTCACAAGCTTTCCTGAGCTTTTCCACGAACACTTGTTTTTTATTTAATAAAATGTATTACCTTTGTCTGAGATCAAAGCGCAATACTATGACTAACACATTTTGCATTTGACTGTTAATATGTTACAGTGCACAAATATATTACTTGTAGATTCCAAATCTGACGCCTCTGACTTAAACCTGTATTTTACTTTTGATCTCATACACCGCTCTTTCTTCAGGACATCCATCCAAGATTTATACACTACTATACATACCCATGCAAATCATTTGAGTAAAACCCAGCAGCTAATTACGCTTGCAGTTGTCTTCCTTAAAACAGCTGTACTTAATTTAGTTTCTACATGCAAAATATGTTTTAAAAATGTGTGGGCTCTCTATGCTATTGTTATTTAAGTCCAGATTGACCTAACCTCAACTCAATATGATTTTCCATAATTACATATATCTTATAAAATAATATAAGCACTGGTGTCTGCATGTAATGGAATGAAAGTAAAAAAAAGAAAACAATTATTAAACTGGATTACCCAGCACCTTGTTGATCTGGGTCAGGTAAAAAAAAGAAGAACCATGAGTGACCTCTACTGTTTATAATGAAATGGTACAGTCAGAAAATGGGAATTTGCAACTTTTGGGATTTGCACTTGAGCTGAGAAATATGACACAAAAAGCACTTATACTTATAGGTGCAATATAGAAGAAGCCTCTTGAGCCTTCGGAACATGGTTATGTTGGTCTCATTGACAAATCCACAAATATTGGTAAAATGGCAACTGACCCCAGAACGCTAGGCTTTTAAACTGTGCTTTAATCAAACTAATTGACACCCTTTGCATTGTTTATTTTTTTTGCAACATTTATTTATTCTAATTCTGTATCACAGCAATTAATCAACTAATAAAACCAGTGGCTTCAGTAAAGTCCAATTTATGTAAGCTGTTTACCAAGACGTTTTCCTCTTCAACAGCGAAGCAATCCTGTTTTTGTTTGCTTACTGAAATAAATAACCTTTATTTCCAGCAACCACTGGAATAAATGGGTCAGAATGTTTTTGTTTTTATATTAGATGAGATTGAAGATTATTAACTGAAATCAAACAGTGACTTTGAACTGGTAAACTGGCTTAATTTGGGGGTAGGTAGAAGTGATAATTTCTGATTGGCCAGTAAATAGAATACCAACAAAACAACTAAAATCTAAAATCTGCCATGAAGTTTATATTTAAAATCATTGACATTTTGAGATCTTGGTCATTAATTAGGGCCAGATATTTTTGATAATGTTTATTTTCGTTATTCGTATACACAGGTGAAACACAGGGCAAAATTGTTTTAGCGGGTTTGTTTATTTAGTTTTACAAATCTCAATAGTCTATTATTAAAATGTGGTTTTTTTTTTTTAAATAGAGGCTTTTCTTAAGAACCTATGGGGGTAACTTGAGTTTATACTAGCGTTTTAACTGCTGGGCCAACACTACCCTGAATTGTTAACTTATTGTTTGATATAATTTTGTAATGGCCACAACGGCATAACATCAGATGAAGAATAAATACAACAATGACACCTGTTTATTGGACCAGTTTTAACCATTTATTGAAGTCTTGTTTTAATGAGTACTGGCAATGTTTTAAAAAAAATGTCAAGGTATTGCACATCAATATGAGGATTACATAGTGGAGTTTATAGCATGATGGTCTGCCAAGCGCACTGGACTCTGTAGTCATTATAGTTGGGATCACTTATTTAGAGAATTTCTGCTTCATCTTCTCAATCTGCTCAGTGAACCAGTTCCTATGGGCAAAAAGAACAAGCAGTCAGAATTGAATTATGATTCACTTCTCAAAAGTCTTGCAATGACACTGATAATACGTAGATTCCAACATGTGAATACGCTTACTTGGTTTTGCTAGCAAACTCACTCTCCTCAAGCTGCTGCAATACAGTCTTGGCCTTTGTACCCAGGTCTTCTCCAAACTCCATGACCTTCGTCTGGAAGTTGGCAAAATGCTGCTCAATAGTGGGCTCCTCCGCCTCTGTTAAATTTACATGTCAAATGTAAATAAGCATTTAAAAAAACTTAACCATGAAGATGCTGAACAATTTTCGCTCTTACCACACTGTGCCATCAGCACAAGCATTAAGGTAGCAATGGCCAGGTAGAGCTTCATGTTTGCTGTTTTCTCTAAAATAAAGGGAAACATAATTGAGCCAAATGTAAATAAAGCAAAAGCTAAAAAAAACGAAAAGTTATTTATTTAGAAGATCTTCAGTGTTTCTAATCTTAATTTTTAATTGGGTGTAACATTTAAGGCTCATTCTATGTTCTGCCCATCACAATTTTTTTCTCCTGGCACAAATCAGTTGTCATCAAAACATATAATGCAACTTGAAATTAAATGTATGTATGCAATTTTACTGTATATTTAATTTGTTAGCATGATTTGAATGCATTATAATGGTGTAATGTCATATCTCAAAACAACCTTATAAGACGTTTAAAAAAACCAATATAAATTGTACCTGAAATTGGTCCTCTGTCAGCTAGAGAAGTTTAGAGAAGTACTAAGAAATCCAGATGGCCTTGCTTTATATAACCCCCTTGGCTGTGATGACATCACTACCAAACGTACCTCTGACCTATCAAGGCCTTCTCTCCCATTTGCTTATTCTACTTTTGGCCCTATCAAACACATCTGTCCTCTGTTTGTGTGTGTGTGTGTGTGTGTGTGTGGGGGGGGGGGG
>JAOUQT010325368.1:0-13828 GCA_025769995.1 Xyliphius kryptos | reverse complement strand
CCACCCCCCACCCCGTTGTTCCTTTTTCTTCTCAGGGTTATTACTGATGTTTTTTGATGATGGCAGATTCGAGATCGTAAATGAAATGGAATAAAAATGAGGACACTATGGAACACACCGTTAGTGCCCTTTGGTATGTTCTCTGGTGATCAGGACCACCTCAGAGTGGTTGTGGTAGGTCAGGGTGTGTCGCTTTGGTACGAGGCGATCAGACTCGGTGAGATTCGGTCGATCAGAACGATCACGAGGGGTTTTCTGGTGCGTCACAGTTCCGCTCTAAGTCCTCTGAGGTTCCGTCCGCGGCGGCGGCGGTCATGTGATGCGCTCGCTCCTCATCCAGGCTCTTCACCAGCGCCAGGACATGTGGGTGATGGAACCGCCCTGCGCCAAACAGGAAGCATTGTCATCGATAAACACGAGGCAAACAACCTTGACCTTCACTATCTCACTGTCTCACTATCTCACGGTCATCCCGTCTTATTATCTCACTGTTATACTGTCTTATTACCTGTCTCACTACCTCACTGTGGTACTGTCTTAAAATTGCATTGTGTAACTATCTCACTGTCTTACTATCTCACTGTGTTATTATCTCACTGTCATATCTCAGTCTTATTATCTCACTGTCATTGTGTTTTAATATTTCATTGTTACGATCTCAAAATCTTACTATCTCACTGGTATACTGTCTGAATATCTCATTGTTGTACTATACTGTCCTACTATCTCACCGTCATTCTGTTTTGATATCTTATTGTCTTACCATCTCAAAGTCTTATGATCTCACTGTCTTTCTATCTCGCTGTCGCAAACCACAAAGGGATACGACCTCCATAGCGCCACCTTCTGTTAGCATGAAGGTGTTGATCAGTTCAGATGGATCTGCTCAGTTTCACAGTGATGAGGATGCTGGCACCTTGTGTGGAGGTGAAGAACTCCTGCAGCCTGCCCGGCTGCTCCTCCAGCTCCTCGTACTCATGAGCCTGCAGGATCATCTCGAGGCGGTCCAGCTCCTTCACCAGCCGGGCCTCTCCACTGGACTGGCTCTCGTACTCCTGCACACGGGCAACACAATGAGGACCGCTCGGACCGCACGCGGCCTTCAGGAACTTTAATCTGAGGTCATTAAAGGAAATGCTTCAGTGAAAGCAGCCGGTCGTTTGAATCGGACCGACATGAACATCCGAATCACATGCAAATATCTGCATCGGAATATTCAAATCCGACTGGGTCCTCTCAGACATCTCACGCTGTACATCCAGTTTAACGGCTATAATAACGTTCCTGCAAAACCAAGCTTTAACGCTACAGAATAACACAGTATACGATACAGATATGCGGTACAGGTATACGATACAGGTACACGATACAGGTATACGATGAGAGACAGATGTTTTCATATTTACAGACCTCCCACAGCTGGTACAGCTCCTCTCGCAGATCCTCGCTCAGCAGTCCCGTGATTCGAACCATCGCCTCCTGTAAATAACGTCGTATCTATTACAACTTAAACTGTGCATTATTTTCTTTTTATACAGTACATATCCCATAACCTCGGTCCCGCACTGCACCTGCTCTCGCCGATGTTTCTCGGCTTTGCTGATGTTGTCGGACGGAGTGATGTCACCCACAATGCACTCTGCCAGGTCATGCACCAACGCCAGCTTCATACACCTGCAACAAGCAGAGCTGTCGGGGTTCAGGGTCCGAATGGCTCACTTTGATCCTGAGCAACCAATAGCACGTCCCGCTGCTTTATCTATTACATATGTCTATCTGCCTTTTTATCTTTATATATGTTTACTTTTATAATTTGTCTATATATACTTGCTACGCACCAATCACTATGGAGATCTCACAGACCAAGCACCCCCCACCCCCGCATCATCGAGTCCACTCTACCCACAGCCAATCACTATAGAGATGACACACGACAAGCACCTTATATAAAAGGTATACATATTTTTGAAATAGTGATGTTTTACGGAGGGCCATGTTTGATAAATAGTCACGAGCTTTTGTTTATTTTCCCATAGCGTTCTCGTGCAGTGACGTCATAACCGCATTGCAAAGTTAAAAAAACGTTTATATGAAAGAGAAAAAACGGAAGTGGGAGGAGAGAGGAAATGATGCGGGAAAAGCGGCGCGTTTGAAGTGGAGCGGATTAACTGATGGCCTCTCTGTGCTGAAGGCGGCTGGTGAGTTCTGCAGGTTGGAAATCCGAGACCGCCGCGTCGGTTCGCTCACGCTCGGTCTCTTTACTGCGCATGCGCGACAGTACAACCAGACACAAGTTAAATTACAGATTACAGTACAGTGTGCAAAGCTACAAATATATAATTTATAATAATAATCATAAAGATGCATTGTGCAAAGCTATAAAGTGCAACATGGGAAATGACATTTCAACGCGAGAAACGTTTTTTTCCAAGAACATGGCAAGGAACCATGATTCCAAGTTTCAGCCTTGTAGGATGTAAGTGTCAGTGAGTCAGTGATTCAGTGAGTGAGGGCGTTGGTGTTTATAGGTATGGAGATGTTGTGGAGCATTTTCTCAGGCAGAATTCTTTCCCATAATGAGCGTGAGGTTTTATTTTTAAAAACCAGGAGCAAACATCATTGTGTTTTCTGATAAAAGTGATGTTTGCACTAAAACTGGGTCACAGATGTACAGTAGGTACTGCCTCACCTCTCTCTGTTCACACCGGGGTCCTGGATCGTGAGTGCCATCATGGCCATCCTGTACATGTGGTCTGACACACTCTCAGGCTGCTTCACATCCCGGTAAACCCAACCTGTACGGGGGACACGCTGGAGGGACAGAGAGATGAAACATTACTGTACATCACAGTACTGTACATCTGCTGTGCAGGACCTCGGAGCTGAAAGTCTGAATCTGAATGAATTACATTCAGCAGAACTTCTTTTTAATATAGTTATTTTTTTATTAGACCTTTATTTAGACAAAATCATATCTGGAGACTCCAGGTCTCATTTACAAGAGAGACCTGATTTACACAACATTCAATTTATACAGATATATAAGTACATTATAAACATATCAATTCAATGACAAATGTACATTTGTATTGTCAAAGCATAGATATAATAGATAGATACAATGGAAATATTAAATAAATAGTAAAAAATAAAAATGTCCTCCCTGTGTCTGTGTGGGTTTCTTCTGGGTTCTCCGGTTTACTCCCACAATCCAAAAAAATGGATTTAAGATAAATTGAATGCTCTACATTGCCCCATATATTCTGTGTTTGTGTATGTGGCTGTGTGAGTGAGTTTGGCACCCTGTCCTTGGTGTCTTTGGCCAGCGCCCGAGAAGTTCTCCTCTGGATGGAACCCCCCACGACCCTTATAAAATTAAGTGGAAGATAACTAATGCATGAACGACCCAAACCCGATGCAGGATGCTCACTTTCATTCATTATTGATCTTAAAGGGAACTTGAGGGAACCCATGTAGCTCGTCCATGTTGCACAAATTAATCAATAAAACACTGAAATAGAAATATAAAAAACTTAATATTTGTAGGTATGATATAAAATATATATAAATAACATTCTAAAGGTATAGAAAACACAGTTTGGTAGCGAAATCATATTATTTTTGACAACAAAACAATGTCTTAATTTTGATGATATTAAATCAAACAGACCTTCGTTTCGTTACATTATCAACATTTCAGCTGAACTCTGGACAAAAACGGGTTTAAATATAAATGTAAACATTACAGAAATGATCAGACTTCTCATCACGCTCGCTTTAAAACACAAACATTCAGATTCCCACCGCATTTTAATGGAAATCTGTTTAAAAGTAAAGATATTACCTTTAATTTACCAACTAATTTAAGAAACTGAAGCATGTTCTCCATGTTTATGCGGCATCCCCACCTTCTTCTGTGAGCTTTAAAAGCTGTTGGAGCGGAGACACTGCCCCCTGGCGTCCGGGATCGACTTTTATTAATATTAAACTTCTTTAGTCTTGTTCTTTTTACAGCGTCTCCCTTTTAGTACAACTTAATAAAATATTTTAAACGCCATTGACTTCGTAATTGATGATAAGTAAAGACAAAATATGCAACTGTGGGGAGTATTGACGTTAAAGCAGCCTGTACGGATAATGATGACCACTCCGGAGTGTCCGGATTGCTGCGACTGCTTCTTCAGTGGTGAACGGTTTACTGTTCAACCTGTCACATAGTTCCATACAGGGAATAATGTACTTAATCTTACCTGAAATACATTTTTTGAGTTGTCGATAGAGATAAAAGCGTATTCTTTCAAAGTAATTAAGTGTTTTCTGTGTCAACATATCGTTTAGGTGTAAAATTAGATTGGTACGTAACACCGCGCACGTACACAACAAAGTTTGTTTCACTATATATTTTCTAATTTGTTTCGAGTTACTGTAAAGCCTTGTACTGCATCTGTAAACATGTTTGACTAATAGAGTCGGATTTAAACAGTAGATGGCACTATATACACATTTTACCAGATCAACTCCTGTCTGTCACTTAATTGTGGTTGGTAGGTTCTCTACAGCCGTACACACAATCATTCGTTCATACATTTGGGAATGCAAAGTAATACAACATGGTGAGATGCATTATGGGGCCTGTAAGCCCTCAGGACTAATTGAGCGTGCACTCTGGTTAAGGTGCTACACAATCACTGGACATAAAGTTAACCAAATAACACAAAGACCCTGTTTATCTTCAATAGGAACACAATTTAGTGCATTTTTATATGGAACCATGGTTAATTAACTGTAAAACTCCTTAGACATTGGTATTGTCCCAACATGTAACAACTAACTTGTTTTTTTGGGGAATGTCATGTGAACTAAGAAGTACAAACGTTCTCAGATAAAAAAAAAAACATGATGCTACTCCACGAGCTTTTCAAGTCTGACACTTTTTACTTTCTTTTGTTTCCAGTGGAGAAGAAAATATCTTTTTGGGTCTTTAGATGTTTTGTCCTTGACGCACAGCGTGTTTACAGTGTTGCTTTAGGATCTGTAATCACTATTCGGGGGGTTTGGGGCCGAAGCTTGATTTATAATCACTGAATTAAAATAAGAGAAGTATCTGACATATCTGTGATATCAGGGAGCTTTTCAAAATTTTCATCACATACAGAGTGTTCATATATATAATATAGTTTTACTCCAAATATCACAATGCACACAACATGATGGCTGCAGAGTTCAAAAGATTGGTTGAACATCTCCCATGACCTGCACACTCACCAGATCTAAATATTATTCAGACACTTTGGGGGGAATTTGGAGGAGCAAGTCAGGAAACGTTCTCCTCCACCAGCATCACGTAGTGAACAGGTCACCATCCTGCAAGAAGAATGGCTTCAAATCCCTCTGACCACTGTGCAGGACTTGTAGATGTCAATTGACCCCGTATTTGCCGCAAAAGGAGGCGCTACGCCATACTAATCATTTATTGTGCGCTAAAACCAGCTGTTTCAGTTTCATTGTCCAACCCCTGTATATGTGTATTGACACACACGTGTATGTGTGTGTGTGTGTATCTTTACTTGCAGAATAGCTGTGGTGAGCTACGGTGGAGAACATAATAACAATGTGAAGTTGAAAGGCAGTTGTGTTTGAATGAGTGATGGTGTTTGGAGTTTAGATTTTTAAAATGAAGGTATTATTGTAGAGTGAGATTTGGGGCGATTAAAAAATCTGGAATGAATATAGTGTGAGTTGTGACTACGGCGTCCACGCTTGTTTTCTTACGTGAATTCTCACGATAAGGAAAGTTTCAGCTTTGTAGCTACACGCCAAGCGCCAATCCATCCGAGGTGTTGGGTTCGATGGAGATGGCGAATAATGGAACGTTTGAAAGTGGAAAAAACCCAGTTTATTCAAGGTCATGGTAGGTCATCGCAATGCCAAATCTTAGCCTTGTGGGTTCTCAGGCAGTGAGAGAATTAGTGATCAGTCGTGTTTATAGGTATAGATATATAAATGACACGATATGGACTAAATTACTGTGGCATATTAAACCTACAGCAGCTTTTATTTTGTCACATGTTGGTCCGTTCTGGAATGGCTTTCTGTTTGATTTATCTGGGGAGGTTTTTGAGATCAGACTCTCTGTTTGAGATCTGGACTTTGTTCGGGTCAGTATTTTGATTACTCATTTCTTGCCAGAAAACAGGATGGAATCTTGAAGATACAACTGCATCATCCGCAGCAATTTCCATTCTCTAAATTTAGCTCCAGATTCCCAAAATGACTGTCTGGTGAGGAAGGACGATGGATCGGCTGAAAGGAAGAAGGATATGAGCATCTTCCTCTCTGCTGCGCCGCGATGCTAAATGCAGCACGTGTTGACACACACGTTCGGCCCTCATTACGTGCTGGTCACACTCTGCCACCTGGCTTCCTGAGCCAGTCCCGGCTCTGTTTGCAGCTTGTAGACAATACACACTTTTCCTGGGAGTTGTGTCAGATGTGCTTGAGTATGCAACAGGAAGGATGCGTGGATACACAACACCAAATCACTGATGTGTGATTACCCAAAATCATGACTCAGGAGTGGCAGCGCCGGAGGTAAACAGATATACTGTATGCAGCTCGTGAATGATGACATCATTATTTATGTAAAACTGATGCTAAAGCTCTGTACTTCATGACCCCACAGGACTGTTTTTCGTCCTTTGCCTCACTTGCATCAGTTTGTGAGGACTGAACCATTAAATCCATAATATAAGCGCTTGGTGTGTGTCCTCTCTATAGTGATTGGCGCTTGGGCAGCGTAATGGGGTTTAAGCGAGACGCTTGGTGTATAGCGACTGGCGCACGAGTAGAGGGGGGGGATGTTGCGAGGTGCTTGGGGTGTAGCGATTGGCATGCGGGTAGAGTGGTGAGGAAGATGCGAGACGCTTGGCGTATGGCGATTGCTGAACGGGTAAAATGGAAGGGATGACTTGAGGCGTGTGGTGTGTGGCGATTGGCACATGGGTGGAGTGGGGGGGGGGAAGATGCAAGGCACTTGGTGTATAGTGATTGGCGCACGAGTAGAATGGAGGGGAAGATACGACCGTCTTTGCGTATAGCGATTGGCACATGGGTACTGCTTCGCTTCCCGAAAACCTTAATAAATATGGAACTTAAGAAAGCCATCTCGCCAAATGAGCAAATCAGTGACTTTAATAAAACGTGTTATAAAAATGCTCGCCACCCGTCCATTCTGAACAACTGCAAGCTTCTAACTTTGTGTTAACAGTTTGGGGAAGGCCATGTTTGATTTGATTATAAGTGTCCCAAGTGAGTTTGATGTAAAAGGAACTCAGATGACCGTGTGCCCATCTGACACTTTGGCAATAAATTAGAATGAAGTTAAAAAAAACAGGTTTTGTCCCCCAGCATCAGTACCTGACCTCACAAACCCCCTCCACCCCACACCGATTCCCTAAGACACCCCTGAAAGCATGTAGCTGCAAAGACACAACCAGAACAGAATGGGCTGTGATTAAGACCTCCTGTAGGTGTCCTAATACTTTTGTGCACCGCATGGACTATTCCACGTTCATGTGTTGAAAAGCACATTAAATGCCTCCACATCGCCCCCATGCTGCACAGGAGGGATTCCCTCATGCAGGTGTGAGGTCATGTCTCCACTCATTCAGTAAATATTGTGTATTTTCTTGCTTCAGCGTTGCGGTGGGTGGGGATGCGTCATTTCACAGGTAAAGGCGAAAAACGGTGTTGGAGGTAAATAACAAACATGGACCCGCCTTCCGTTGGCAAAACAATAAATGGAGTGCGTCGTTGTTTACAGGAAACACATCGTCCTTCCTCAAGCTTCCTGCTCGCGCTGCAGAAAATAGTCCTGCTCATCATCTCTCTCTCTCAGCATTGTCTGCTATTTTTAACTCCGTGGTCGAGTTACATCTGAAACGTATGCTTGACCTCTGACCTCGGTAACCAGCGGCCCCTAAAATAAGCAGCGCGGCCTAAAAGTGCTCTGGGAACTCTACACGGGGATTTTGCAGACTCTGGGACGAGGGTTCTCGTGAGAATTGCGCGGCGTTTGGGGATTTCTTCACATGGGCGTGTTGTAGTGTGCAGACGGCTCGCACTCAGCACTCTGGTGTTATTTTAATGGGCTGCCTGCTTTGCTATCGGACCTGCTGATTAGATTCTCACTCAGCATGCGGAGTGACAAACCACAGAACGAGGCCCGGGTTGCCAGATGGAGCAGGATGCAGCTCGTGGGTTTGTGCATCTCCACGGTGTTGGATGGGGATGAGGTCGGGGCTTCAGTGAGATAAAGATGATGGAGCGTTTTAAAAAACGAAAAAAAAAAATAATAACATGCGATATTACACATTCTTGAGAACTACAGTTACAGGATAAGCGCCACCTAATGGACCACTCAGATGATTTCATATTATTTTGGCTTCTAAAATGTAAACACATTTAGTTTTCTTGAAAAAAAGGTGTTCAAGTAAAAAGCCAGTTAAAGGTATCCAGGAAATTCTAGGAAGTTACCGCGTGACATCACGGGTGGAAAACAGTGAATAAGGGAGCTTTCAGAAGTCAGCGATGACTTCGAGTTGGACTGTGAACTTTCCGGCGCTGATTCGTCAGATTAAATAGGATGAATCTGGGCTGGTGTTTAGCACATTCGCCTTTCAGCACTGTTCTCCCCGTGTCTCCGGGTTTTCCGGTTTCTTCCTGCAGTCCAAAAACATGGATGTAAGTTGAATGGGCTGTTCTAAATTGTGTGTCCCAAACTCAGGTTGTGTAAGAAAGGGCGTACGGCGTAAAGCACTCAGATAAGTCTAATATACGAGTTCATCGCTGTGGCGCCCCCTGAATAATAAAGAGTAAAACACAGAAGAAGGAGAATGTGAAGAGGATGAATCTGCAGCGACTCTGGGGGGCGCTGTCTTTAATAACAACAATTTACATTTCTATATTGTTGGAAAAGCATGCGGCTACGGTGGCACATTTGCTGCCTTTATATGGCGCAGGAAGAGAGAATGCCATGGGACAGGAGCGGGACTTTTGGCGAGTTCCATCCGCTGAACGGCGCCGGTTTGAGGGTTAATACTGTGTGTAATAAAGCTTGTTCTTATCCCAGCTGTTGTGTGAGTCCAGCTTTCCACATCCTATAATTGTTAGTCGCCTGGCACGACGTGAGCGCTACAAATAACGCAGTGAGCGCATGCTACTTTTAAAATTTTTGATAATTTGCAACCCAAAACCGCACCCCTTTTCGTCATTTTGCACGTTCAGTTCATCTGCTTTAATTTCTCGGCTTGTTCTTCATCTTCTACATCACGTATGATGCATATACAAACTCTAAAGACCGCGAGGCGGGGCTAAATTAAAATCTTTTAAGTCGTATTTCTTGAATTTGTAGAGAAAATAATTCTTACCATTGATAATTACAAGGTTTTTTTATAATTTAATTTTAGCTGCTTCTGAGACTTTAGGTATGAAGGCCCCGTGCCAGCAGAACTTCCTGGAAGACATGCGTCCCTGCTTTCAGGACATCACCATAACAGCACGTAACGGATCTGTGGCGCCCCGTGTCCCGTTTTGGGTGTCACAGGGCTTTTTTTTTTATCCTTCGGCATGGGCTTTGTGTGGAGGACAGTGGCGTGGCAGTGACTGCTAACGAATGGTGTCTGCGGCACCGGCTTGTGGGCAGACAGAGGAGAGCCTTGTCGCCGCGAACCGTGTGAATAGAGCGGGGTGAGCGCGAGGGCAGGAGAAACACGAGCCTCAAAACGAGGGCTACCTTGAAGTGAGCGACCTCTTTTTAGCCGTAAACACGTGGGGCACCGATGGGTCAGGAGGTGGAATGGTGCAGGGCGGGGGTACACGGCTTTCTTCTTCAGAAGGCACTGAGAGAAGAAAGGGACTTTGTCATTCATGGCTCCTGAGCTTTGATTTAGCGCGCGGAGGAGCCGTCGACAGGACGCTCTGCCTCCTGTCCTGTGAGAACTGCGCCGAAGTTGGTGGCAGGCGGAAAATCGGTTAGGAATGCACTGCGAGTGAGACAGAGACTCATGGAGGATGTTCAGGACGCTCTGCTCCACAGGACTTTGTAGTTCTACAAATTACATTCTATAGTCCATCTGATTTTCCACATACTTTGTGAATTCCCTTTGGTATGTTCTCTAAAGGACCTAAAATCTAAAGGTTTTATTGGCTTGAGGATATGATTTTTCTAGCCTGTCTGTCTGTCCGTCCTGCTGGTGGCAGTCTGTACTGAACCCCGTCTGTAACCTGAGCCCGCTTCATTTCCCAGAGTGCTGGACGACTTCTCTCCTGTGTTTCGGAGATAAAGGGTCACGCCAGGAGCCCTGCCCTCCCTCCTGCTGCTCCCACGGCTCCTGATTGCCTCGTTCCCAGTGACACGCACACACACTTTCTTTCTCTCTCGCTCTGTCACACACACACACACACACACACACACACACACACACACACACACACACACGCATGCACACAGAGTGCCAGTGTCTGCCCGTCATCCGCCCTGCACCACCCACTCCTGTTGCATAACACCCCCTCAATCTGCCCCATTCTCAGCCTCTCTCTCTTCTCATCTGTCTCTCGTCGTCTCCTCGCTGTCTTGTCCGTCGCAGGACGGGTTCAGATTCATTTCCGTGGGGCAGTGAGGTGAAGGTGCTGCGACAGGGCACTCTCTGTCTGCCCGCTCAAACTGGCACGGGGTGAAAAGCCTGGGAACGAGGGGCTGCAGAGCTAAATCGTCCTCTTTAACTCCGGAGAAATGTGAAGGCAGGAACAAATGTTCAGTGTCTTCAGCTCTCATGCAATAAATACACCGTTCCACCGAATGTATGTAGGCACCCTTGAGCGCGATGGGCATTAATTACGTGGCTGCTCTCTTCACCTCGGTCCAGAAAATCTGCATCCATTCACCGAACAGAAGCCTCACTGTTCACTGACATTAAGGCTCACCACCATCAGTGTTCCAGTTCATCTCAAACGTACTGAGCAGCAAAAGGCTAAAAGTTCAGCGTGCCATCTCCACCCTCCACCTAGCAGTGTGTTCCCATATGGGCATCGTGCCAGCTGGTGACAAAACGTCCCGGATTTTAATAAAGGACCAAAGACCAGGAGGTAACGTTAGTGTTTCGGGATCGCTGGTCGGGAGTTATGGCGGCAGGAGTCACAACATGTTCGTGATAAGAAAGATTACGGTCCACAAGCCACGCCGCTGTTTTCCCCAAATGACCTCGGCTGCAAGAGAGTGGCAAACATCAAACTGATAAAACGCTCCTTTCATTTGTCTTTTCACAATAAACACTGTCGCAACGCGGCTTCAGAAGGAGCCGCTTTTAGAACCCAGAATCCTTCACATGTCTTCAAACTGAACATCCCGCCCGTCCTCTGGGACGAGGGGACAGACCTTAACATCCTGCACTTTTTAAAGTCTGACTTAATGCAAAGAATAAAGTCCCAGTTCCACAGATCGGACCTTTATCACGGCGGCAGGACACTGTCCTCTGCGCCATGTTAATCTGAGATGGTATCAGGACGTCTCCATCCTACACCTACAGAACCTGATCATCTGATCAGCATCATGTTCTGATTTCTGACTTACCCTCCCAAATTTGATGGTTCATTTGATACCGCCATCAAACGCAAGACACCATCAGGGTCAAACCAGGGGGTTCTTCCCGAGTTCCTACAGGCTGAAGGTTGGCACCATGGTTACCTACCATCTCCTTGGAAAAGTGGGTTCTCACTTTCCTACGTCCAATTGTTTGTTCACTATCGCCGTCGAACGCAACACCTCAGGTGGAATGGGGTCTTGGCGAGAACCTACAAAGCGGGAGTCTGGCTCCGTCATTCCTTATGGTGTCCCACTGAAAATTCACGTACGAAAGCAACCACGTGGACACCGTAGTCACAACTCACAGACGTCACTCTAGTCGTTTACGAAGCGCCCAGCTTTTCAGCCTGTTTCATTCCTACAAGACTGAGATTTGGCATTGATTTTCCAAGGACATGATGGAAAATGACAGAGTAGTTCTCACCCTCCTGCGTTCGAAGTTTCAATTGAAATCTCAATAAAACCCAAGACTTCTCCATAGTCACATCGGAGTCTTTCCGAGTACCTACAGATCTGAAACATGGCACCGTGATTCACTAACATGTCCCTGTAAAAACAAACAGGTTCCCGCCGTGTGTTCCATGCACCTTAGATGGATTGGGGCATTGGGGTGTACCTACAAAGCTGAAACTCGGTTCCATCATGCCTTATTGTGTCCTTGGTAAACCTACTGAAAACCATTTGCCTAAACTTGTGTTGATGGATTGATTGTACTGGGGAAAGAGGAGGATCAGCGCTTGAACTATTTCTTGCTTGATTGCACGTAAGGGAGCCAAAAATAAAAGCAGAATAAATAGAACGGCTTGCCGACGGTGTCTACGTGCCGTGACCCTCCCTTTGGTTTTCAAAAAAATAAGGTCTTTGAGATAATGTCATCTTATCTGACCTGATAAAGGACTTTTCACATGACATCACTGTGTTATCGTTCAGACGGATGGAGGGTGTAACCACTTTCACATCGGGGAGGACGGACAGAGAGACGTGGAAGGGCGGCGAATGTCACTCTGGAACCACGGAGAACCACGGAGATACGTGTTGTAACATTTCTGCTCATCCCTTCTGCTCTACAATCGAATATAAATCCTGCGTCCCTAGGGGTTCAGGAGATGGGAAACCCCCCGTTTCTCACTCAGCCTCCCGGTGGGCCCTCGCAGTCACCACACTGACCAAGAGGGAGGCCAGGATTATATTTAGCCTCCTGAGGAGGAAAAAAAAAATCCTTCCAGAGTCAGTGACTCGATAAATAAAGTGTCCAGATCCTGAGAACGACGGCGGGGCTTTACCAAGCAAAACAATCGGCGAGTCGACACGGAGCGGCCTGAGAAAACAAACACGGCTGATGAGAACGCCGCTGCCTCCGAGCGCCTCATTAGCGGCCAGATGCAGCTTTTTCCCCTCGCGCCTCTCAGCGCCACTTCCTCCTCTCGCCCTGCAGAGCTCTCACCTCCCCGTTGCCATTGTGGAAATCTGAAGCGAAGTGTGCACGCTGAAATTCAGCTGCATGCAAACTCTCGCACATTCTTTAGGTTCCTCCCGATTTCCTGTTTAACCCCCAAAACCGCCACGCGGTAAACGGATAATGCGAGGATCGTCACTTATGTTCATTCAAATCCCCCAGAGCGTCATGTGGACATTCACACCAAGAGTCAATGAAGTACCTACAGTTTACCTTACATGCATGTGTGTACCCTGTGGGAGAACATGCAAATCCAGCTCAACGTCATATATTTAGGACATTTTCTCAAAGCAGCTTTAAAGCATTTTTACGTTACAGCACCTTGAACGATTTTTCTGACGCGGGCCTCATTATTATCCGATTAACCTACAGGTCGATTGTATTTATGCACCAGGAATGTAACGCGCAATTCTGTTGGCACTGATTTTCACGGACGCCTCCGCAGATTTAAGCCACAGGTTCTCCGTGCCTCATGGTTGGTGTGGTTTGGTCTTGTTTTAGTGTCTGTTCTGTTAATCTGTGTCCTGAATGATGTGATTAATGAGGATTCTGAGAGTGAAGGTTCCTGTGCACACACCCATTCAACCCAAACAACCCCCCACTGCTGCGCTTAAAACACAAAACACCCCCCCACTGCTGATAGAAGGCTGCCTGGAAATGTGTGTGTGTGTGTGTGTGTGTGTGTGTGTGTGTGTGTGTGTGTGTGTGTGTGTGTGTGTGTGTGTGTGTGT
>JAOUQT010325350.1:0-13829 GCA_025769995.1 Xyliphius kryptos | reverse complement strand
AAGAAGGTTTGCTGTGTCTGTCAGCACAGTGTCCAGAGCATGGAGCAGATACCAGGAGACAGACCAGTACACCAGGACACAGGGAGGGGGCTGTAGGAGAGAACATCCGCCGCCTCATCAGGAGCATGCTCAGGCGTCGTAGGGAGATTATACAGGCACGTGGAGGCCACACACACTACTGAGCCTCATTTTAACCTGTCTTGAGGAATTTCCACTGAAGTTGGATCAGCCGGTCATTTGATTTTCCACTTTGATTTTGATGATTCCAAATCCAGACCTCCATGGGATAATCATTTTGATTATTTTTCAACTGAAATATTTTATTGATTGAGCTCTGGGATGTGTTATTTTAGTGTTCCCTTTATTTTTTTGAGCAGTAATCCTCTCAATGTAAATAAAAGACAAAAATGAGTTTAATAAGCTTTATATTTGTGTGCACAAATGGTGGCTTAGTGGCTAGCACATTTGCCTCTCAGCCTCTCTGGATGGAGTTTGCATGTTCTCCCTGTGTTTGCGTGGGTTTCCTCCGGGTTCTCCGGTTTCCTCGTCCATTCCAAAAACATGAAGGTAAATTGCCCTGTATTGTGTGTGTTACTGTGCGTATCTGGGTGTATCTTCCCAGCGCCCGAGATGTTTTCCCCTGGATGGGTATGGGGAACCTCCCGCAGCCCTCATAAAGGAATAAGCGGAAGATAATGAATGAATATGTGCACAAACTCTTTCAAAAACATTCTTACCTGCATCTTCCGTTTAATTGTCTCGAATGGGAAAGAAAACGTCTGAGCCACTCCTGCAGCCAGACATCCATTAATAAAATTTTGCAAAGAAGTAAAACGGAAGTGGTGTTTCTGCCACAGTCTATCCAAGTTAATAAAAACTACATAGCAGCCAAATGAAAAGGGAACTGCACCTGTTTTAATGTTCCAAAACAAGATAATGAAATGACTTTAAGTATGTGTCCAGTAAATTAAAAGACATTAATAAATAACATAAAGACACACTTAAAAACATTTAAATGCTTATTTTTTAATCACTTAAAGCTCATCTGCCTGTTCTTGATTTGTGTTTGCTTAGTTTGTTGTGTACTTGCTGTTTCTGTAAAGTTGCTTTGTGACAATTCTATTTATATAATATAAAATTCAACTGAATGTTTTAAACACATTGTATATTACACAGCAATGACTAAATTGCGCTAAACAGTATGCTACATCCGGATTTCCAAAAAGTTAAGGCACAGCAAAATGATTTAAAATTTTTATCTTTCCTTACTTTGTGGAAACATTAAAATATCCAAGTTTTGGGTCACATTTTACACTCAAGAAATGTACAAAATTCTCAAGGGGATCGCAAAATTTTAAACACCACTTTAAAGAAACCTTAAACAAGCAATTTTACCTTTTGTGTGTTTATGGGTTTACATTTATTCACTTGTTCACTCTTGTTCACAACCTTTTTTCTAATGTTGTTAATAAAAGTGTAAACATAATTTGTTTTTATAAATATTTATATAAAATAAGCCATTTTTCTATACACTAAAACTATCTGACCCCTTAAAGTGAAATAATATTAAGATCTATAATGCAATCCCTTTTGAATCCCTTTCTGGTACAATTATATAATGATTGTGAATTTGATGTCTATTTTATATGACAAATGGTTTTTAATTTTCAAACTTGATGGGTTTAAAAATGTTAGAATTCATACCTAATACAGTAAGTGAAAATCCTCGATAGAGAGCCAGGAACCCTTCTTTTTGATGAATACTGGAAAGAGTGTGCACCAGACCCCGGTATATGGATTCTCTACAGTTTTGGGCAATTAATCTGGTTTCAGCCACCTCTAGCGGATATGTAAGGAATGCAGCCGAGATACCTGCCACACCACCAGCTACTATGGCTTGCCATTGGGAGATGGAACCAAACTTGTCCATGTGGAGGTGAACAATCCTGTTGGGAATGGAATTTTTTTTCGTCAATTTCGGTCTAAATTCATGCTGATTCTGCACACAGGATTTTTTTGTATCGACTCAACTTAATAAAAGAAACTTACAGATGTATAAATACAAACAGGTTACCAAGCAGACATATCAATAGAGCGGACACTGCTTAAGGCCGATCATGTGTCAGAGTAATTTCCTAGAAGAGCACAGTATGTTCCAAACAGCTGAGCAGACAAAAAAAAAAGAGTACACATAACGACACCCTGCATTTACTAACTGTGGACTTTTTCCTTGTACTTGATACTAATAATAAGTATTACAATTATTAAATTATATATGATCAATGCATAATTATAACAATATAATAACTAAACTAGCTATATTTGTCAAACATAATATTTTCATGTAAAAAAATTGAAAGGCTCCAATTTTTTATCAATTTTATAAAATTTAAATACACAAAAACAAAAAATAACACAATCAGATAAAAAAACAATAAATTAAAATTAAGATTAAGCGTAAAATAATAAATAAATGTCTAAATACAGACCCAGGTGAATAAATTAGCATATTTTAAAAGGTGTATAGGTACCTAAATGCAAAAACAGGGGACAAAATAAGCAAGTATAACAGCAATACCTCCCATTTAATAGAAATAATTTCCATAAAAAATGAATAAGATGTTAGTGTTTCCAGGTTTTGGATATGGACAAATCTAGGAGTTTCCATGTTCTCCCCGTGGGTTTCCTCCAGGTTCTCCGGATTTCTCCCACAGTCCAAAAACATGGATACAAGGTAACTTGGGATCCCTAATTTGCCACAATATAGTCTGTGTGTGAGTGAGTGAGTGAGTGAGTGAGTGAGTGAGTGAGTGAGTGAGTGAGTATGCCCAGCGATAGATCCCTGTCCTGAGTGTATCTGCCCAGTGCCCGAAATGTTCTCCCATGGATGGGCATAGGGAACCCCTCCACAACCTTAATTAAGGATAAAGCAGAAGATAACGAGTGAACAAATGATTATGGACACCTGGTCGCTAAACAATCTTTATCCCAAGGTCCCTTTCTTAAAAAAAAACAACATTTTATTCTTGTTACTGTCTCTTCGGCTTGCTCGTTAGACTCAAAACTCTGTAAAGCTGCTTAGTGACAACGCACTGTTGTAAAACAAGCTATATACATAAGTTTCTTGAACTTCATATCCTTTAAATAAATGAATACAACCATATTAACCTTTAAAGCCACAGCTGCAGTATTGCTCTATAAAATAAGACACTTGTTGTCTTGATCTCTATAGCAGATGGCACACGGAAAGAATGGAGAGGATGACGTGAGGCCTTTGGCATATAGCGACTGGCACACAGGTAGAGTGGAGGGGATGACTTAAGATGTGCTTGGAGTATAAAGATTGGCACACGGGTAGAATGGAGGAGATGACCAGAGGCGCTTGGCATATAGGGATTGGCACACGAGTAGAGGGGATAATGCAAGGCCCTTGGTGTATAGCGACTGGCGCACGGGTAAAGTGGAGGGGCTGACACTGGGAACTTAGCATATAGGTACTGACGCACGGGTAGAGGGGAGGGGATATTGCGAGGCCCTTGGTGTATAGCGACCGGCACACGAGTAAAGTGGGTTGGATGATGCAAGGCCCTTGGTGTATAGCGACTGGCGCACGGGTATAGTGGAGGGGCTGACGCTGGGCACTTAGCATATAGGGACTGGCACTGGTAGATTGGAGGGAATAACGTGAGGCCCTTGGCCTATAGCGATTGGCCTGTGGGTAGAGTGGAGGGGATGATGCAGGGCGGCCAACGTGAAGCTAATGCTGTAAACCATGCGAAAACTTGCACGTAGACAGCAATGAGCACAGCTGACTAAATGTGTCCGATCCTGCAGCACCACCTTACTTTTCGAAAACTTAAATGAAGATGGAATTAAATGACGTTTTCTTGCCAAATAAGCAAATCAGTGAATGACTTTAATAAAAAATGCCTGTAAAACTGCTGGCC
Source organism: Xyliphius kryptos (assembly GCA_025769995.1). Lineage (NCBI taxonomy): Eukaryota > Metazoa > Chordata > Actinopteri > Siluriformes > Aspredinidae > Xyliphius > Xyliphius kryptos. Next base: position 9,882 of record JAOUQT010325350.1, on the reverse strand, counting down.
ACCCAGGCGTAGAACAGGTAACAGTTGGTGTTCATATAAGGCCCGAATGTACTGTTGACAACTGGTCAGCAAGGAACGTAGCAATTGGCTGTCCTAAAAGCCGTTAAATGACGCCATCGCCTAATATGCATAATAGTCATTTAGCGTGTTTAACGCCTAAACATTCTAAGACTGAAACATTCTGAATTAATGTTTAGTTACTTAGCAAGATGACATAGGCGGACAGCGTGGACGAGGCAAATCATACGCCCCATATGAATTGGGTGATCGTGGCGTCATTAGACGGACCGTATTTAGGCATTGGGATTGGTTTACCGGCGAAGGCGAGGTGACGTCATGTTTGAACTGAAGTAAACTATACTGGGCTAATCCCCGGATTTGACAGTAAACAAAACACGTTTATTGATCCGAATTACTCCAACGCACAAATGTCAGATTACAAACATTTTATCCCCATGAACCTTTCTATAAAACGGTGGAAAGGTGATACTTGAGGAAAAAGCAATGACTTTAAAGTGAAAGTAACGTAGCGAGCTAACTGATGATGACGACATCCGACTGACAGAGTGAGTAACGCACAAATCAAACATCAGGATATAAAAACACAAATCTTTTCGCAGGACAGGGGGCAGACTTACGTTTTGTAGGTTCCCAAATGGATGGCGTTGTAAGGGAACAACCGAAGGCAGGAAACATAATTTCCCTTCCAAAAGGCTCGCAGACCTTCGTGCCGATGAAGCTGGAGAAAGCTGCTGAAGAATCCGCGTTTGCAGTGAAAAGTTCCCACCTGATTTAGAATCTTTACCACCTCTAGTGGAGACGTCGCCGTCTTACTGAACACTCCTGCAAAGCCGACGCACACTAAACTCTGAGAACTTGTTAATCTGTTGTCTTTGTTTACAGCGGCCATGCCCCTGTTTCCCACTGAAATGCAGACGTTGTATTATTAACTGCATGAACTGTAAACGCTAAACAAACAGCGTCTGTGTTCCAACAGCGAATAAAAACACGAATTGCTACTGGCTGGAAATATGTGACGAGATGTTTTAAAGAACAACTATTGGTGAATAGCAAACAGTGGGCGGGAACAAACGTTGATTTTTCACCCAATGGTATTGCGTTAAGACAGTTTATTTACTGCTGCCACTATATATATATACTACTTAGAAAGAAGTACTTAGAAAGGTGTGGTATCTCAGTGGTTTGGTTGTTGGGCTATTAATCCAAAGGTTGGGGGTTCAAATCCCTGGTTCACTGAAGTAACCAATGTAGGGCCCTTGAGCAAGACTCTTAACCCTCATTGCTTCAGGGGTACTGTCCCTGTGTTCTGATCCCTCTAGCCATCAACTTGGGATAAAAGTGTTTGCTAAATGATCAAATGTAAGATGTAATTTTCATCACAGGAACACTTCCTGAACCTCTTGTATTCATATCCTACATGCTTCCAATTGGCTCTATAATATGGAAATATGGTCTTTTACTTCTATGCTGATGACATTCAAACATATAGCTTTAAAAACTCCTCTTCATTTTCTTCTTCTCCACTCACTGTATTTCTAATCTGAATTCTTGGTTACGTGCAAATTTTCTTATGCTCAATTCACACAAAAAAAAAGAGTTTCTATTTGTTGGCACTAAATCTGTACTTTCCTCTATTTCTCCTACCTCTCTATCCATAATAGATGTGTCTGTTTACCTATCGCTTACTGTCTGTAATCTTGGTGTTCTTTTTGATCCAACTCTCTCATTTCTTCCTCACATTAGATCTATTTCTAAGTCTGCTTTCTTTCACCTGCACAACAATGCTCGACTGCACCCATTCCTCTCTTCTGCAGAGATTCTGGTGCAGGCTTTTGTTTTCTCACGTCTTGACTACTGTATTTCTCCTCTCTATGGTCTTCTCTCTAATTCCATAGCTGCTGCAAAGATTCTTACACAGACCAAAAATTCCGATCACATTACACCTGTTGTTTCATAAACGCATCCAGTATAAAATTTTACTACTAACTTTCAAATCTCTCCACGGTCTTGCTCCTCAATATCTCTGCAATTTAGTCCAATACTATACTCCAACCCAGTCGCTGCGTTCTATTTATTTTAATCTTCTTACTTTTCCCAGGTTCGGCCTTTCTTCCAGGGGTGGAAGATCCTTTGCCGGTTCAGCCCCCACCCTCTGGAACTCTCTTCCTTTAACTATTAGATCTACTTCAGCTCTTCAAGAATTTAAATCTGTCCTTAAAACTTTCTTATTTTTTATCTCAGCTCTTTTGTGTTTATTTTGCTGTGTTCTGTTTGTCTTATATTGTGTATTTATATGTAATTTTTTGTTCTATTGGTTGTATAGCTGCATTGGGTGTTAGAAAGGTGCTATATAAATTAAACATATCATTATTATTATTATTATTATTATTATTATTATTATTATTATTATTATTATTTTTACTACTACTTCAACTATGAGAGACAAAATGAGAAAAAATCCAGAAAATCATATAATAGGATTTAAAAAAAAAATTATTTGTAAATTATGGTTTAAAGTAAATATTTGGTCAGTATCAACAACTACTTTGTAACATAACCTTTTTTTGGCAATGGTTTCCACACACTGTAGCTGCTTTTTTGGCCCATTCCTTAATACAGATCTCCTCTAGAGCAGTGATGTTTTGGGGCTGTTGCTGGGCAACATAGGCTTTCAATCTCCCGCCACAAATTTTCTGTGGGGTTCAGGTCTGGAGGCTGGCTAGGCTGCTCCTGGACCTTAAAATTCTTTTTACAGAGCCATTCCCTCATTGCACAAGCAGTGTGTTTGTGACGATTGTCATGCTGCAAGATCCAGCTATGTTCCAACTTCAATGTTCTCACTGATGGAAGGACGTTTTAGTTTAAAAACTCATGATACATGGCCCTGTTCATTCGTCCTATCTCCTTTGCAGAAAAACAGCCCCAAATGATAATGTTTTAACTGGGGATCCCCAGCGCTGAGGGGTGAACGTGCTAACCACTAAGCCACCGTGCTGTCCAACATCTGTTAACTAATTATTTGACTTTGATTTAGTTATTATGCTTATTAAATTTAGAAGTAGGGGCAATTTTGTGATAAATGTGTTTATGGTTCAAATTTATTTAATTGCCATTTACAGTACATTACACACTCTACTGACATATAAACCGCAGACCACGATGCATTTTATTTAATGCGTTGAAAGTAAATAAAATCTGCCATTTAAAATGTTTCCTGTGACAAGTATAACGACAGGATAGTCCTGCCATCTCTCCCATTACTCAAAATTAAGTTATTATCCCAAGATAAGTTTTGTTGGACTACATAACTGTATACATTTGCTAGATAGATTTGATGAATCTTTTTTCATGGAGCCTGCAAAGAGCAGAAGGATTTCCTCTGACCATGACATTTTGAGCAGATCCCTCTCAATAAGGTCTTACAAATAAATAGTCTGTTAATGTAGACATCTCTAGAAAAAGAGATTGCTTCTAAATAAAAATGAACAAGTCCATCACATCAGTATTCATAAGCACAATCTTCTAAAAACACTACAAAATTTTAAACATAGCCACTTGGTGTCCTCTTAGATTTATTTATACATTAACTGAAGTCGGCGGCACCGTGGCTTAGTGGTTAGTTAGTTTTCCACTCAGCGCTGGGAAATCCATGTTCTCTCAGTGTCTGCGTTGGTTTTCTCCAGGTACTCTGGTTTCCTCCCACTGTCCTAAAACATGCATTTAAGGTAAATTGAATTCTCTAAATTGCCCCATATAGTGTATGGCTGTGTGAGTAAGTGTGTGCCCAGCGATGGACTGGCGCCCTCTCCTGGGTATTTCTGCCCAGTGCCCCAGACGTTCTCCCGTCATGGTGGTGGCATGGGGACCACCACCGCTACTCTAGTAGAGGACTAAGCAGAAGATGGTAAATATGGATTAACTAAAGTCATATTAATACGTTTATTTTACATTAATAGACCCATATTACCATATTGCTCAAATCAAAAGTATATTATATGCAATAATGAATGGATGGCTGGAAAGATTAACTACAAAAGTATATTAATATCATTTTATTAAATTTTTTTGGCAGTGATTAATGTCGTGCGCACAATTGCATGCCAGCCAAAAGGCCATCACAAACATTTAAAATGACAATAACAGTTTTAACCAGCAGGGGGGGGGGGGGGGGTTGCGTGCAAATGAAGCACCGAGCACTGAACCAATTCTCGAACCAATTTGATGGAAAGCTTTCAAGGTGTCACGAGGCTTCATCAACCAATCACCACTGCTTGCAAATTGTAGATTCACTCTTCCCAGCCTGCTGCAGGTCTACAAATTTCTTCCCCGTGTCCTTCGACAGTTCTGTGGTCTTGGCCATGGCTGAGTTTGTAGTCTAACTGTTTGAGGCTGTGGATAGGTGTCACATACACATAACGAGGTCAAACAGGTGCCATTAATACAGGTAACGAGTGGAGGACAGAAAAACTTCTTAAAGAAGTTACACGTTTGTGAGAGCCAGAAATCTTGCTTGTTTGTGGGTGACCAAATAAGTGCTTTCCAACATAATTAAGAAATTAATTCTTTAAAAATCCTACAATGTGATTTCCTGGATTTTCTTCCCCTTTTTTTGTCTTTCATAATTAAATTGTACATATAATATAGTGATGTAGAAAAAATATTTACATACATTTTTGAGACTATCAAATATTTGTAAAGCAGATAAAGATAACCTAAGTAAATTGAACATGCATTTAAAAATTATTTTTAATTTTAATTATTTAATAAGATAAGGGTTAAAAACTAATTAAACATAATGGTTCATGTAAAAAAAAAAAAAAAAAAAAATTAGAAGTACAACTGCCCCCTGAACCTAATAACTGGTTGTGCCTTTCTCGTTTAAGTCTTTCACATATCTGTGAAGTAATTGTAACCCACACATCCATGCAGGATTGTTTTAATTTAGCCACATAGAAGGGTATTCAAGTATAAATGCCTTAAGGTTAAGGTCTAAGGTTTCCAACATCTCAATCTGATTTAGAACTTGACTAGGTTATGCCAAAACCTTTCCATTATTATTATTATTATTAGTAGTAGTAGTAGTAGTAGTAGTAGTAGTAGTAGTAGTAGTATTTTCTAACCATTAAGCAGTTGTAGACTTGCTGGTAAGTTTGAAATTTTTGTCCTCCAGCAGAATCCAAGTACACTTGAGGTCAATGTCAAAAACTGTTTGCTGAACATTCTCAAGATAAAGATACATGGTTTTATTGATCCAACAAATATGGTTATATTTGATGAATTGTTATACAGTATATTTATATATTAAGTTAGTAACTTAAACTATAACATTTAACAGACATCTGGACAAAGTCCATCTATTTAAAGTGGAAAAAAATGTAAAAAAAAAATGGAATCAGACAAGTGTACAAACTTTTAACTGGTGCTGTATATGCAAGTATTGAAAAGTTTATAGCAACATTATGTATTTAGGCACATTCAAAGTGCCATATTCCCCTGCAGCCTATAAACTTCATTCACATGTGAAACTAAACTGCTGTCTGAATTACAAATACCCCCCTTTTTTTTTTTACTTTACAGCTATAACACAAAGTTAGAAGCATATAGTTGTCCGAAATACATACGAAAGTTTATACTGCTGTCAAATTATTTTTCTTTATATAGTGTATAAGATTTAATTACATATTTATAAGATTAAATGTCTAGTTTGTATTCAGTTTCTATGTTTTGTAAAATATATATTTTGCGTAAATTTTATAATCAATTAAATCCCTTTTTTAGCAAACATTGACGGGGCGCACTCTGAGCGTGACTGAAATCGGAATAAACACTAGAGGGCGACATAAGCCTGCAATGTGTCAAGGTTTTTTTTTTTAAAGCAAGGAGAGGGATCATCTGGGAATGAACTTAAACAATCCTGTACATAAGCAGTTGTATGCTATTTCTTTAACAGTTAGATTACACAGTATAATACATAATAAATTACTTATAATCAATCTGAAAGGTTTATCACATTATTAGTGCATTAAATAATGTTACATTTATCATAAAATATTTTGCTCTATTATTATTATATCAGTAAGAGCTTTATTATAAAATACAGACGATACCTTTTCTACAAGACTTTACATGGCTGCCCCTGCTGAACCAATGTATGGTCTTTATGTCATTTAAACTGCATGGAGGTCAATGCATTGAATTTACGCTGGACAATAAGTCTGTTTTGTTCGTTGTTCATAAAAGTCAGTTTAGGATTATGACTTAATGCTGCCATGGTTTTCAAACATGACTTGATGAGGATGCAAATACTGCTATGCGCACTATTCTGATCTCAGCAGGATCTTGTTGCTCCTTTCCTGTTGGGGCCGGTGTTTGTTTTTGGCCTGTGTCTTCTTGCGAGGTGCACCTCCCTCCCCTGCTGAGCCGACAACCTCAGCTCCCTGTGAAGCGCCCAGTTCCCTCCTTTCTGGGCCCGAGCCACTTGGCTCCTCGACTACTGGAATAACAGAGGCCTGAGAAGGAAATGACAGCATCTTCAAAAGAGCATCCACAATGTGGCCCTGTGCCAAAGGGGGTTGGGTATAGAAAGGTGTGGGAATGAAGGTTGCCAGTGGTGGCACTTTCAGCAATGAAATATTGATGTTTGAACACCAATAAACCTAAAACAGTGTGTGAAATTGCACTTTGCATGGTAATAAAAAATACTGTGTTTACTCTCAAATGAAAATATGTATCCTGTATAACTTTGTGACGTACTGCTATGATACTGTGATTTGTTTTAAGAAATTGGTTTATTCTTATTCTTACTATACACTCAAACTATTAGACAAGAAGTTAGATATGGTCTTTTTTTCCTCTATAAAATAGTCACAGTACAAAGTACAATTATGTGGTTTTATGGATACTATAGCACTGTTAAATATTCTAGTAAAACCACATTTGTGGTTCCCAATAAAAGATAATGGCATCTTGGTAGCTTGGGTTTACTAGAGTGAAGTGTGCATCAATTAGGGGCTGAGCCATTTATTATAGTCACCATGTAATGTGTTGCCACAAGATCTTCACCAGTTTGGATGAATTCCCTCCCCATTTTTTCTATTGATCTCCTTTACATTTTCTCACCCTCTCTTTTTAGCCAAGCCTTGTAGATAGGGCCCTGACTTCCTCTAGGATTGCATAGTGTCCTCCCTGTTTGCCAACCCGCTCACAGGCTGTGTATCTTGGATTCATTAACCTTCGAGAACTTCCAGGCCTCCTTTGTCCTGCAAGGTCCTCAGTGTTCCACGAGCCGCAGGCGGAGGGAATGGCCTTTGTCATTCACTGCGTGGCATGCGCATGTCTGCCCTTGATCCCTCACTTTGAAATGGAGTGCATAAGCAAAAGCAAAGCAATTCACTTAGCCTAAAGTTTCCTTGCCTAATGCATCTATGCGGGAAGTATGCTTTAACCTTCAGGAGTATACTCTGACCTTCAAACATGAATCAGCAAATCATTTGATTTGTGTTGCATTGTGCATGTAATTGATCAACAGAGGGGGCTCTTCACTAGTGAAACTAACAGATTAGACTCTGCTCTTATGGGCTGGTGCCAGGCCAGGGGGAGAGGGCAATAAAATTCTCACTTCATTATCAGGAATCCTGTCACTGCCTGTGAGGGATGAAAGAAGAGAAGGGGGTCAGAGCAGTAAAGTTACAGAAGTGATACTTTCCTTGTAGTAAGATCACAGGCACATTGTACAGATGGTCACTTCGTGGAAGAAAAAGAGATGTCTATGACAATGTTACGTCTTATGCTAATTATTCGTCACAGTTGCCTAAATTGCATGTGTTGGTAACAACAGATTTTCCTTATTTTTATATTTTATAGAAACTTCTATATAAAATAAAATATTTAAACGTGACATTAAAATTAATCTCTGTTTTGGTTTAAAATTAACTTATTGGAAAAAGTAGAAAATGCTAAAATATTGAAATACTTTATTTTGAAATACTGCACGGGACATGTTTTGTTGTTTCTGTTATGTTAAATTTATAAAACTATATCAACTTTACATTAAAATCTGCTATTCTTAAAGGTGTGTTAACATATTTTCACTTAATTACATCAGTAAAGCATGGAATTGAACCAGAGATGTACCACAGACTCCATGTCTCCACATAGAGGATATGCACAAATATGCACAAAAAACATAATTTAAATGCAAATGATACACAGATGAAATTTATATACATATATTTATATAGTAATACCAATCAGTAATAGTGTAATGTAAATAATGTTAATTTCCTATAACTAAGGTATAAATATATGATTTTTAACAAAATGGTGGGAGATTAATAGTGGCAGAGCCTCTCAATGTAAAACTTTAAAAAATAAAAATAAAAATAAATAGAATTCACTGGGATGTTGCCAGCTGCTGTCTTTCTACCTCAACATGTACATCCAATAAATCAATATCAAACCTTAAGTGCAGGAAGCCAGATGGTCCTCCTTCAGGCCCTCTGGAAGAGAGAGCCCTATCACAGCCAGCATGGCTACTGTAAGCCAGGCCCACCGAGAAGAGACCCTTTGAAGGTTTTGCATTCAACAAGGAATCTATGAATGACTAAAGGGAACAAATAAGCTGTTACGACTCAGGTCGGATCACTGTTTGTGTTTTTCTGAACATCAAAGACCTCAGAGTGTTTGATATGCATCCCCCACACCTTGCTCCATTGCTTGGACAGGTAAATGGGTGGAGCAGTCCATTGAGAAAAAAGGGGGGGTCTTGTAAGTTCTCCTTCTTGACTCTTGCCACGGGGCTCTTAACTGAGACAAAGAATCTTTCGGTGCCTTTAATTCCCTATGGGGCTATCAACTATTGACACCTTTTAATGTATATAAGTGGTGAGGTGACTGCATTTGAAATCAATACAGTAGCAATATCACTAGGATGAGAACGTGAAGAGATTCAAATTTTTTTCTAAATTTTGTTCTTTTCAGAGCAGCAGCCTTGACAGTTTTAATGTGGCAAATGATAGGAGGATACTGCTCGAACTTTCAACCGGGACAATCAATGAGACAAGCTTACAGCTTTAAACAACACAATTAGATATATCCTCTGTGACCGAGAAAGTTGGTTGTTTACACCAACATGATCGACTAGAACATAAATTCTTCACTGGTCTGAGACATTTTTGTGCAGATCGTAATCAGAATACTTTATTAAATTGCAGAAATCGCACACATATACAGGTATATCAGCTAGCCATTAACCAGGTGGTGAGCGTTTTTACAGGCACATTTTATTGAAGTCACTCACTGATTTGCTTATTTCTTCATTAAAATTTTCATGAAGCAAAGTTGTACAGTGGGATCCGACACATTTAGTCAGATGTCCTCTTTGCTGTTGACGTGCAACTCATAGCATGCCTTATAGCACTAGCTTCACATTAGCCGCCCCACGTCATCCCCTTCACTCTACCGACACATAATACAAGGTGCTTGGTATATGTCATCTCTATAGCGATTGGCACACCGGTAGAGTGAAGGGGATGATGCAAAGCATTTGGCGTATAGCAATTGGTGCACAGGAAGAGTGGAGGGCTCGATGACTCGAGGCCCTTGGCATTTAGCTATATAAACATTGCTCAAACAAATAAAGGGAACACTAAAGTAACACATCCTAGATTTCAATAAATACAATATTTCAGTTGAAAATCTTTATTTAGTAGACACCGCCCCATGCTACCTCTATGGTAAGTAAGTAAGTAATTATTTATTTATATAGCGCTTTTTACAACAGTGAGTCGTCACAAAGCAGCTTTACAGAGTCCAAAGCCTAAACCCCCAAAGAGCAAGCCGAAGCAACAGTGGCAAGAAAAA
>JAOUQT010325342.1:0-13829 GCA_025769995.1 Xyliphius kryptos | reverse complement strand
AGCGTCATTGGTTGCCAGGTTTCAAAGTAAAATAAGTGTATATCAACCTGTTACTTCAACCAATCAAATTTTGAGTCCTCCATAGCAGAGCCTTCTAGCAGGTAATGATATGGCCATGTATTCACACCCTCTGACTGCAGCATACTTTTGATGAGCAGACTTTTTCGGCCAATTATAAAGAAATACAAATTTATTTTTGCATCAGCTTCAATGGTAATAGAAAAGGACTTTTTACTGGAACTAATTAAACAAGTTTTAAGGGAAAGAAATTGTGTATTTTTTAACAAAACTAATCAGGATTTTTGGTGTGTTTTATTTTACATAATTATTATGCAATTTTTGAGGCTACTGTTGATGATTTTCTATATGAGTGTAATTGGGGCCGAGGGGAGGAGTTGGCTGAAGGTATGATGAAAAATGGGGACTCAAGACAAGATTTTACAGGCCCATATGCAAGTGCTTTTACTTACTATTTTGAATTCATTAAAACCCATTATTTGGCTAATGGCATCTGCCTATTGCTGCCTTGCTATGCAACGAGTATTCGTACTGCATTTTTGCATAATAAGATGGTTTCATAGCCTTAAGACTGTTATTAACAGCTGGATTAATTGAGGCAGATCATTACTAAAGGCCCAGGTGTGAATTTCACTGCCCACTAAAGTGGTTATCACCTCATGTATTTAAAGATCTAGGCAAACTGCATGCTATTTCAAAGAACCATTTTGATCCAAGACTACATATTTATAAAACTCCTAAAAGGCTTAACTCAATTCTGAGTCCCAATGAGGTCATGGTCATAATCAAGAAAAACAGTAGCCTATTCATTCATTCATAGCCTATTCTGGTCAATTTCAAGTGGACCAATGGTTCATTTACTTATTAAGATCCAATTTGTTCTTTCCAGGTGATATTTGAAGCCATGGTTTCAGTCGAGCAGAGTGGTTACATTGGACTGGATGACATAGTGCTGCTGAACTACCCCTGCTGTAAGTACCCAAAATCATTTTTCTCACTCTGTGACCTTTTCCTCAGCTGGATGTAGGAATAAAACCATCTTATTTTTATTTCAGCCCCCACTTTCATCAGCAGGTCCTTATTTTTCATTTCTGTGTTCCATGGCTTCACTCTATGCCTATTTGTCCCTGCTAGCTGTTTTTGAAAAAGTCTGTTGTAATCTGAGACTCTTCTGCACTATGTATTATTCTTAATTTACTTTACCTCTCACATGGTTGAGAGGATCTCCTGCAAAGCCTTTATTCCTTCTCTTTGTCTGTAGCCCACACATACCTTCCATCAGCATCTCTGCTGCCCATTGTCATCAATAAAACCTAATTGGTCTCCTCGGTGACTGAAGGCCAGATCCAACATTGTGCTTATGATTACTTATACTTATTTTGTTTCTTAAACCTTATTTTTGTTAGCTGCTATTTCTTTCTCCACTAGTAGTTAAGTATGATCCTAAAAAATAACCATCGAAAACCTTTAAAGAAAGAAAAGGCGGAACAATTATGCTGCTATACATTGTGATTTACATTACAATTTACAGTTACTAAGCACATACCAAGGAATACCTGTGTGATTATTTGGACATCTAATTAGTGAATTAACCAATCTTCTGCCAGCATTACAGTGCATAAAATCCTGTAGCGTTGGGCAATGTTCAATTCAATGATCAGAATGGAAAGGAAATGTGATCTTAGTTCTATTGAATGGAATTACTTACGTTGTGCGGTGTTTCTTTCTTTCTTTCTTTCTTTTTTTCTTTCTATTTCCTGGGATTTAATGCCCAGCTGTCTTTAAAGTTTACCCAATATCAATATGGGATGTCTAAAGGTTAAATCTTTGATAAGACTGGGTGAACTCGAAAAGAGGCATATAATACACTAAAACTGCTTTTTAAATGTTAATTTCTAAGGCTTGGCATTTCTTTTTTTTATCAAATCTTATGATTTCCATCCTGGGTGTATCTGCTCAGCGCCTGAAATGTTCGCCCTTGGATGGGCATGGGAAACCCCAGTAGACCCTAGTAGAGGAATAAGCAGAAGATAATGGATGGATTGATATATTATTTCTACTATTAGTTATTAAAAATAAGAGCTTTGTAATATTAATAATAATAATAATAATAATAATAATAACAATAACTAGAGAGGTGCGAGTGTGAATGCAATGTGGTGGTCAAAGACACAGTGCACAAATGGATCAAAGCAATAAAAAGGGTTCGCCTTGATAATGTTACGCCAGAACCCGAGCATACAGTGCAAAGAGGAGCCAGGTTGCCAGGTATGAGAAAGTAGTGTTTATTGCCAAAACCACCAGACACTATACCAAACAAATGGCAAACAAACAAACCAATAAAAAAAACAGCAGTTAATTAACTCAACAAAAAACATCCAGTGACTTACAAATGAGAACAACAGAAGTCTGTACGGGGAAAAACAGCTAAACTGAAGTACCATTTCAGCTAAAGTAATAAGCTGAAACAACAAACTAAAGGTAAGAAGTAATTGCCTAGTGCCCCTTACAGTGTGATTTACAATACATTATTTTTCCACTGTTTTTATGATCTGTGTTCTGCAATTTGATCACTAGATGACAGTATTGTGTTTTAACAATTTTATAAAAGCAATACAGCACCGAGGAATACCTAATGTCGTGCCTCATTCGCATGATTTATTAACAATAATACATGCCCTCTTGTGCTCTAATAGAATGCTGTGGATAGCTGTGTAGTTGATGCAAAATTGCAAGTCAAGTACTGAGTTTTTTGTGTATGGTGAACACCACTACCAGATGCAGCTGACACCACTGAGTGCATTTTGTCTGCCGTGGCCATGTGCTTGGCTTATGGTTATTTTGACAATCATGCACAGTGGCATTTCTGCAGTGCTCCTCACCACTCATTCCGCATCTGGTCAGGAAGGGTTCTGGATCTAATCATGGCAAATTGATCTGGGTATCTCATGCTAGGGTAGTGTGCAGAGTGTTTGACTCCAGCTGTGCTCCCTGCAATGGGGGAAGAATACTTATTAAGACCCAGAGGCTTACTTTTAAATAACTGAGGTGAAACCAGGGGCACAGAAAGATGCTGATGTTCTTCACACAGAGGCATTGCCTGCAGTCAGAATAACTAGCCTGGTAAAGCATTTACCCTAGTATCAGTCTTGCTTGTGACAATTTCAGAATGCACCACCTCTAGCTGATGTGGAAGCACAGGATAGTGGGTTTTTTTTTATTTTTTTTATTTATTTTTTTTTATTTTAAGTTTTTTTGCCTTCTGGGTTGAAGTGTCTAATGTCCACATGCCCTTTCTGCTGGTATGATTTAAGCAAGCAGGACACGGGTATATAAATATAAAGTTTAAAAAGCTTACAGTGATTATAATACGGGTAGTTCTGATACTTAAATCCTTGGTTAAGCTGTTTGTCCAGCTGTGACATTATTTACAATATTGCACACCTCAAAATGTTGTACATTTCTATTAATGTGTTATTTACAATACATAATTTTCCTAATATTTTTATATAAACTGTGTTCTGTAATTTGGCAAAAGATGGCTGTATTTAATTGTAAAGAGAATCCAGAAACTTGTTACTTAGCAATCAGTGTTTACTTTAAAAAGCGGGCTGGAGGTTGTGCATTGGTGCGAATAAATCATTGAAAAGAGGTGTATCTGTAGTCTGCTCTTTCTCATGATTTGTTTACAGCAATGCACAACTTCAAATGCTTTCTTGATTTAGTAACAGTTTTTGGACATAATAACTGGATGATGTCAGAAGTGCACTCCGCACTTGTTAAGCATGTGTTGGTTTATTGGTTATTGTCTCCAGTCTATTGTTTTTTGGTTTTTTGTTTTTTTCTTATTTTTGCTATTATAATTCTTGTTTAAATTATTAAAGTTAGTTAATTAGATTTATAATATTTTAATATAAGCTCATGGTGCAATAGTTTGCTTTATCAGTACATAACACACATAAGTAGCAATATTTTTAGTATTTATGACACATTTAGGTCTTAATATATTGCAATATTGTATTTTTTCCCCAGCCCACTTAAAATCAATAATAATTGTACAGATCTAGTAAAACACCACAAAGTAATGAGTCATTTTAAAACAGCTTGGAAAAACCATTATAAGTCACTAAAATTCCATCAGGACCTTTAAACCTCCTCTAAAGGCCTAGAATATTTGATTTACAGACTGATGTAATTATATTTTGTCCATGAATACTCAAAATTCCAATAATTAGTCCAATAACATCCTTAACCTGGATTGGCGGCATACCAGGAGGACTGAGAATTGCTGATAATTAGACTATATGCAAGATATGCCTCTATACAACAATAGGCTTAATTGCAAACATTTTTATTCTTTAAAAATCATCTGACATTAATATTAATTGTGAAATGGAATATATTGCTTGTAAATTGCATGGCATTGTGTTTTTCTTTCAAAAAAGGGAAATTTGCAAGTGATCCCAAACTTCTGAGTGGTAGTGGATGTATTTGGTTAAATGTTCCTTGTACAGGGTTTATGATAGTGCTTTTATATGTGAATCAACATTCTCTGACTGCAAACTACAGAATGTGACACATTTAAGCCGTAAGTGTACACCGTTCACAAACAACCTGTCAGGAGCAATTCTGACCTTCCCCTGTGGGTTATTGTGGGTAAACTGATGTCCTGTGATGGATTTGTGCTCTGTTCTGCTCGGCACCTAATGCTTCCTGGGTTAGACATTGTACCCAATGGTACTTACAGACGAAAGATTAAATGATTGTTGGATAAATGTTAAGCTTTTTTTTTAATCTACTTTAGAATAACGTTTTGAATTAACGTTTAATTCGGTTACCACACACATTGACATGGTTTATGATACACTTTTTTAAATGGTTATTTTATGTGACATGTCATTAGGAGACATTTGATTTGAAATGACCCATTTAAGCATGTTATGCAAATGTATTATTTAAATTTAGCATCATGTGCACAGTTCACATCAACAAGTATATTTGTACCCGTGAGAAAAAGATTAAACTGGCAGCACAAGCCTCAACAGGAGCAATATTTGCTCTGGGGACAGCCTGAAATTTGTCAGCTTTTCTTGATTGGCTGGTCAAACATGGCCTTAAGCTATAGCAGTCAACAACAAAAAAAAAAAACTCCCTCTGCTTAACAGACTGTTGATATAAGGCATGAAGTTTTATGGTTGTAAAAAATATTCAACAATAAAATCAATTCTGAATTATACCAGAAAAATGTAAAGACTGTCAGGACATTTGTATATGGCTGCATCTCAAGATAACCTGGGTCACGCAGCAAGACATGGGACAGCTGTATTGTTATCAGAAAATGCACCAGTGATTTGCATGTCCATTGGATAAAATATAAAATACAGTTGTGTTGTGCCACTCAGGGTACAGGTGCAATGGACAATGTGATGTTTACTATGTGGGAGTGGTAGCTCAGTGGTTAGGGTGTTGGGCTAGCAATTGATGGGTTGTGGGTTCAAATCCCAGGTCCACTGAAGTTACCAATGTGGGTCCTTGAGCAAGACCTTCAGTGCTCCAAGGTTCTGTATCAGCCCTGTGTTCTGACCCCAAACAATTTGGAATACCTGTAAGTCGCTTTTGGATAAAAGCGTCTGCTAAATGACTAACTAACTAACTACTAAACTTTGACCACTCCACTGTAAAACAAACAGGACACAGTTACCAGGGAGTGAATAGGGACCCAATTAAAGTGTTATGGGCTGGGATCTCCCTTGTAGCTGATTGCACTGTTTCATAGAGTTATAATATTAAGTAAGGTGAATTTATTTTATTTTATTATTATTCTTTTTTATTTTATTTTATTTTATTTATTTTTTTATTTTTTTATTCTATGTTTCAGAAGTAATTCACAAGGAAGCTAATGTCGTGAAAAGCGTTACTGTGCTTACAAAACAGAGATTAAAGATGTCAAATTTATTTTGATGGTATGCGAATGCCAATATGGAAAATGTTGTTTATGTTAAATTTATAGTATATATAGTTTATTTTGTTTTAGTTTCAGTATTAAACACACACTACCTTTATTCTCTCTAAAATATACTTTTATGTAATTTGACAAAATTACCTGCATTTACATTGATTTAAATGAAAAAACACTATTTTAAAATAAATTTCTATATTATATATAAGCATTAGAAAGGAAAAGCTACTCTAAACATGACATAGCTCTGTATTTAGTAGTTAGGATGCTAATGCCGATACATCCACCACAAAGCCATTAAGGTGACATGGACATGGTTAAGATGTTCTTCATAAATGGATGTAGTGCACAATGCAGCACTTGCAACCACACAGCTAAGACCACCTCAGATTTATTGGTGGGCAAAATATTATTACCTGTTTAATTGCTCACTGATGTAAAATATAAAGCAAAATGTAAAGCAAACAAAAAAGAAAACAAATTAAAAAAATATATTCTTGGTTTCTTTTCTATAATAGTGGCTCATGACTTAATGACCAGGAAGAAGTGTGTGTCTTGAGCTGAGAACCCCTGGTTTACATAATACTCAGAATAATGGCATTTGAAAACATTTATGATGGGTAATACTGTTTTTACAGCCATCACACTCATAAACAAGCACCAAACAAACTGCCATAAAACAATGTAATAATCCACAGAAGGTATGATAATGAGTTTTGAAGGAGCCCCGGGTGTACTCCTTGCTTTATATTCTGCCCTTTATTACAATCAGTGAGCTATTAAACAGGTAATAATATTTTACCCACCAATACATCTGAGGTGGTCTTGGCTGTGTGGATGCAAGTTTGTTCACTTCATCAATTTATGAGAAACTTCTTAACCATGTCACCTTAATGACTTTGTGGAGGATGTTTCTGCTATTACATCATTAGCATTACCATCCTAACTACTAAATACAGCGCTAGGTCATACTCATGGTAGCTTGGCCTTTGTAATGCTTATTCATATTATAGAAATGTTTTTAATAGAGGAGTTTTTGTGGCAGTAGCATTTGGTACAAACAACCACCCAGGATCACTAGGCTCTAAACGCACTACCCAGATGGCCAACGCTGTAAAATATATATAACAATGCATGAACTCATATGCATGTCCCAGCATCAGTCTAAAGCTCTTCACCTCAACGCTGAGAACATAATTGGCTTCAGATTCACCTGCATGGTGTAAAAAATTACTGTACCATATATGTTGAAGTAAAAAAAAAAATCACAAATTAAAAACAGCACAGCATCCAGTAAGCTTTTTTGTCTATTTTATGAAGGCCTCCTGGTGAAGACATTTTATTACATCAGGAGAAGTTGGTCTTCAATCCCTTGATATCAGTTAGTTATGATTTATACTAAATTGCTTTGGAGCAATGTGGCAGGGTTGTGAAGCATGGCTGCTTAGAAAAACATGAAGAAAAACAATACAGGAATAGGTTTGTGCTTGAACAAAATTGCATTTGTATCTTTGAAAAATAACAAAAAACACATCATTTAGCCATTTAAATATCCATTTTCCAACATTTCATTTCAAAAAGAGCTGAAATTTGATTTGCAAATGCTGACACTGATATTTAAATACCAGTTACCAGTAAAACAATAAATTAGATATGAAGTTTCTGAAGTCTCTGTATTTTTATTTTGTAATTTAAAGATCACTGTTAGATGAGCATCAATACTACACTTTTAGGCTTTTTGAATGACCTTTTCTTGATTTTATTAAGTTGTAAGTTATTTTGTGTCACCATTTCAGTTCCTTTGTTGTCACTGGTGGTACAGTGCCCCCCGTTTGGATCTTTTAACTGGGTCTACTTTTTACTCAAACAAGCTCTCTAATTTAACGCTATTTTATTTGTTTTTAAATTTGTAGATTTTCATTAGGGGGCACGGTGGTTTAGTGGTTAGCACATTTGCACTGGGGATTCCCGGTTTGAATCCCAAACTGGGTGGAGTTTGCATGTTCTCCCCATGTCTGTGTAGGTTTCCTACGGGTTCTTGGTTTCCTCCCACATTCCAAAAATATGAAGGTAAATTGAATGCTCTAAATTGCCCTGTATAGTGTGTGTATAAGTGTTTGTGACTGTGAGTGTTTACCCATCGATGGATTGGCGACCGAGACGTTCTCCCCTGGATGGGAATGGGTAACCCCACCGCGAAGAATGATTGAATGAATGAATTTGTAGATTTTTATTGAATTGTTTTCGTGGCCTGGTTATAAAATAAATAAAACATAAAAGAGGAACTATCTTTTACGGTGCATGGCAACAGTGTGCCGGACCATCTGGTCACAATCATCTGAGGTTTAAATTGCATTTAACAATTGTAACAGAAGCAATATAAATTATTTCGGAGCGCCTGTGCAACTTGCAACAGACAATACCCCTACACGTGCCCCATATAATAATAAATTAAGGCACAGAAGGAAGTGCATTATTGTAATTAAATCAGGGAAATCGGGTGTTGTTGGACACTACCCCAGGCGTCATACAGGTACACTTCTTTCCAGTGATTTATTCACAATAATGCTTTTATAAAACGGTTATGAATATACTCTAATTAAAAACAAGGTTTGATTCAAAAATGCCTTTATTAAAAGCAAAGTCTTTAATAAACTGGTTGCCCTCAAATATATATATATATATATATATACAAAAAATAAATATAATTAACAAACAAAAAGGATTCAAAACAGCTAACCCCACGAACTCTCCCGCACCACCACTCCTCTAAATGCGACTTACGTGCGTCTAACAGTGCGGTGCTGCCTACGGACACCCAGGATTCGCCGCCATGTTGCATGCTCCAACAGTTCAAGGATGCAGGGCAGCCAACACAATCAAAACAGCTGCAAAGCCAAACCGATAAGCCATCCAGTTCAAACCTGCGGCTACACACCACATAAGAGAAGTGCCGCTAGAGCAGGGAAAAACCTCTAGCCACGTTACAAAATACACTGTATTTAAATAAACATTCTGAGCACTTTTCATTTCCACCATTTCTAAAAATCTGTTATATTATTGCCTTACATCTGTATTTCATTTATTCAGGAAATACAGGCCAGTTGTAAAACAATTAGTCGCCCTTTTTACCACCACCAACACCCCCTCTAAGAACTACATTATTACCTTTATTCTTAAAAAATCATTAGACCCAAATGCATTACTCTAAGCTATTTCGGCTGCCTTCAGAAACTTCGAGGTAGAGAGGAGTAGGACAAGATAAAGGGGATTAAAAAATCAAAGCAACAAAGTGAAGAGCAAAGAGTGTAGAACAATGATACATTGCACTGATTTAAATATTATGAAAGCATTTTATGTATTTTTAATGTGATTTATTACCAATCGCTGATTTAAATTTGAGTTTAGGTAACACTTTCTATGAATCCAATATTTATAATGCATTATAAGTGCATGTATAAAGCTTTATTTAGTATTCATAATGCTTTATACATTTGTCATTAGCCTTTGTTCATGTAAATAGATGTTCAAAATCATAGTCATTAATTGTTATAACAATCTTACATAAGGCTTTATAACACAGTGACAATGTATTATAATATGAACTTATTTAAACTTTTGATTCTTTAGATGTTTAGTGTTTAGTTCTTTAGATTTTTACTTAAGTGTAAACAAGATGATTACAGTTTACTTAAAGGATGTGAAGAGCATTTATAAGCTGTTATAAGTTCATATGTTCAGTATCTTTCAAAAAGGTTATTAATGAGAACACATAACTTTGTCTGTAAGCTTTTGTTATCGGTTATGAACACTTATAAAGCAGTAGTTTAACACATTTTATGGCTTTATGTCACTCGTCTCTATAATAAGTTAATGAACAGTTATAATATTTAATTTATAATGCATTATGTCACTTTTATGTTATGAAGCCTTATATACACGGAATGTGGTTAAGTACATCTATGGACATAAACAAAGGATATTGACAAGCAATATAAAGCATTATGGATACTTTATAAAGCTTCCTAAGTGTGTTATTAATGCATTATGAATACCGGATTTATTTAAAGTGCTTCCCGAGATTATTTAAGATGAAGTCATTGAGGATTCATATCTAGGCTTACGGTAGCTCTCTATTACTTTATACTCTCTGTTGAGGACAGCATTTACAGTAAGATGCAAGTACTTGCTAGTCCACAAGGTAAAGCAAAAATGCAGTGATTTGCTTTCAATCAAAAAAATCTTATTTTCCCACAACTGAAGTCCTTTAGCAAATACTGGGCTTCAACAGCATTGGAGTTTGCACTCACAGTGTCACAGGTTAACAGACATAGATTACATTTTCTTTCTTCAGCCCGTTTCCACCCTTTTTTAAACAACACAGTGGAAAATTTAATTAGCAACATCAACCATAAGCAGGTGTTACTGTGTACCTGATCGCTGTCCAAAGCCTTTCTCTTATCTACAGATGCTGCCCATAAGTTCAAGTTTTTATTTGCCATTCCAACAGTATAAAGTGGTGTACAGTATACACTGTAACTAACAACGTTCTCCTGGAACAAGGTGCTACATAGAACAGCAACTACACAAGACAACAAAAATGACAAAATTACAGTAAATACAAGACAATTAACCGGACTATAGACGTTCAAGCGTTGTATTAAAGTGGACAGTGTAGTGAACTGTGTGTGAGCCACAGGGTGCAAAACATGTCCAAGGTTACAAATACAGTATAACGTGGTTTTAAGTGTGTGAGAATGAGTTTAGTCCAGTACTTTCACGCTTTTAATTGTTCATACCTGATTGTGGTTATACAGCAGTCTGGTGGTCTGGGGAAAAAATCTTTTGCACAGTCTGACTGTGATGGCCCAGATGCCCCGATCCATTTTTCCAGACAGTAGGAGTGTAACGGAAGTGTGTGAAGGGTGCAGGCGAACGTCCACAATTGCTGGTTGCTTTGCGAATGCAGTGTGGTGTAAATTTCTGTGATGGAGGGGACAGAAACACAGATAATCTTCTTAGAGTAAACAGCTATGAACTGAGCACACAGCGCTGGGGGCCCCTGTGCTCAATGTGCTGGTGCTGGAGCGGTTGCATTCCATCAGTACTGACCGGACTCCCAGTCAGAAAGTACAGGATCCAGTAATAGCGCTACATAGTGTTCAGGACCAATGGGTTCAGCTTGCAGAACAGATGTTGAATCCTGAATTGAAGTCATGAACAGCATTCGTACACAAGTGTCCTTATTGTCCAGCTGGGTGTTAGGTAAAGGGTGGTGGATATAGTGTCATCCGTTGGATGGTACGCAAACTGATGAGAATCTAATGAAGGTGGCAGCAGGGTCTTGATGTGCCTCATGACGAGCCTCTCAAAGCACTCAAAACAGGATGGTAGTCATTGAGGCAGAACCCTGGATACCTCTTCAGCACGGGAATGATGGTGGTTGCCTTGAGATACGCTGGAACGGTGGCACACCTCAGGAAGGTGTTGAAGATGTCGGTGAAGATGTGTCGGTGTTACCCTTGCACCACACATATATATAATGTATAAAATGGGCTAAAAGCATTTGTTTTATCAAATCCATATAAGTTTAAGCGGTCAATTCAGTGATTAAGTCAGTATTGTCTTAGTGAAGGTGCTTATCGTTTCAAGCAGCATGGTCTGGAAAAAGTCAATGATACTAATATTCCTGTTAGCACTGCAGGGGAATCAATTTCATCATCACCGCTGCACTGGTAAACCCTGCCCTCAGCTGGTAAAACTGAAGTCTGAAATAAAACTGTCTCTGGTGCTGACAGTATCCTGGTTTCAGCTGCTGATTGTGCTGCTGTCCATGGTGCCCCCGGTTTGTTGTTAATGGTGCTGATGCGATTACTGTAAATTAGAATTTTGATAAGAAATTTATAATGGGATATTTAAAAAAAAAAGTTAAGCCTCAAAGACATATCATGGCAAAAAAATATAAATACTTTTTTTATTAATGCCTACAGGTTTGGGTTTGACCTCTTATTTTGAGTGAATTGTAGTTTAAAAATATACAGTTAAACAAATATTAAACATTATTTTAAAGCTACGGGTACACTTGTAGCGACCGTAAGAATGAGGTCGCAAAAACAAGCGACTGAAACGAGTTTTTTTTCCTAAAGAGGGTAAGAAGTTTAATCATTCAGAAGGGGCTCAGATTACAGCCACTGCTCCTTCACATTAAGAGAAGCCAACTGGGGTGGTTCAAACAACTGGTATGTATGTTTCCTAGATGCCACACCAGTGTGGTCTTTCAGGCATGTTTTATAGGGAGAAGACCCAGGACAAGATGGAGAGAATATGTCTCTCGTTTGGCCTCCTGAAGAGTTGGAGGCCATATCTTGAGATTGGGATGTTTGGGCTTCTTTGCTTAGGTTACTCCCCCGCAATCCAGTCCCATATAAGTGGTGGATAATTGATGGATGGATGGATGGATGGGTACCCTGTCTTATTTGACAGTGTGGCTGTCCAAAGTCATTGTTTTCTTGACAAGTTGCAGCCCTTAATTATTACAGTTTGTTTTGGTCCACAGTAATTATGATGTTGATGATGAGTGTGATGCTGTGATGTATATAGTGCTATTTATATATATATCATCTGCAATTTCAACCGGGCAATTTCAACATTAAAGTCTTCTGATGATTGTGGCTGGAAAATATGTTTGTTTTAATGTGGCTTTTATTACATTGGCACTGTAGCTGGAAAATGCAATGATTCTGAGAATGATTTGAATATAACTCTGGTAGTTGTTTAGACTGGTGATGTTGCAACAGATTTCATGTATAGTTTTGTTATGGATAGTAAATAAAATGTTGCTATTGGTGGAAGTTACAATGTTTATATGGCTGTTATCAATTTTGCTGTTGGTGGTAATTACAGTGGAACTGGAAATGGTAATTACAGTATTGCTGTGTGTTAATTGCAGTGTTTCTATTGGTGATTATCACAGTTTTATAATGAGTAACAATTACTTTTATAAAATGGCTGGCAATTGCACAAAGCTGATGGTGGTGATTACAGTGGCAGTCCTGCAGATAATTGCAGTGATTGCCACTGGTGAATACTGTTTCACACTGGGTGAGAATTGTGGTTTTGCAGTCATTGCTGTGATGCTATGCATAATAATAATGGTTCTCAAGCCAGGTCATGTGGTTTATGACTGTGGACTTTGGCTTATTGCGAATTATTAACAATTATAAAATGGGTAGTTTCAGTCATTAAACCTGATTAGCTGAACCGTTTGTCCAGCCATGCCATTATGCACACCTCTTACACAAGACATTCATAACTGAGTATGTTTTCTCCTCAATATCCAGTTTGTTTTACTAGTATGACTTGTTAACTGTGATTGAGTACTTTTCCAATGTCTTAGCACAGTTGATGGGGTTGGTTGTTGAAGACAAGGCTGGTGCTGTCTAATACAAGTGCAGCTGGAACCCAATAGAATGTGCGCCGCGAGTTGCCTTGTTGGAGAAAATGACGTTTAAGGAAAATGGCCAAAAACCAACACAGAGAACTGACAGCATAACACAAAATGATCAAGGACAGAAACATACGGAAATCAAATGTGACTACGCCCAAAAAAATTATTTATACATTTATTTTTATTTTTTTAGATTTTTTTTATTTATTTATTTATTTATTTTTATTATTATTATTTACACACTTTTATTCAACTTCACTTGTCTGTTTGTCTGTTTGGTACAAATTTTGTAATCGATGTTTCGACCACTTCCCGATTAATTAAGCCCCAATTAAGCTGAAATTTTGTATACAGGCTCACTCTCGATGACAATACATGAATCAATTAACAGATTTACCAACTAAT
>JAOUQT010325332.1:0-13829 GCA_025769995.1 Xyliphius kryptos | reverse complement strand
TGGAAAGAAGGTTTGCTGTGTTTGTCAGCACAGTGTCCAGAGCATGGAGCAGATACCAGGAGACAGGCCAGTACACTTCTGTACACTTCTGTTTTGACTGCGAGCGAGAGAGGTTGTGTCTGCCGCTGCTGCTGCTGTGCCACTGAGAATTTACTTAAAGTTTACTTAAAGTTTTAAAGTTTTGTTTTAAGTTTTTGAGTTTAAAGAAGTATTAAATACAAACTTTTAAATATGCTTCGTCACGTGCTTCCAGAATTTTTACGGACTTCTACAAAGAATGACGTCTCTGGAAAGGGATTTTCGGAGCCTGCTATCAGAGTTTAAGGACTGGCATTTTAGCGCTGAGCGTGGCACTATGCGAGGAATGCATAGGAGTATGAGCAGCAGACAGCAGGTAATCCCTTAGTGCATCAGTGTCACTGCAGAACTGACAATAAACACTACACCACTGTGATGCTCCTGACCAACAGAGAACAGACGGCCGACAGGGGATTAAGAAAAACAAAGAAAACAGATGGACTATAGTCTACAATTGTAACAAAGTCCATCTATATGGTAAGGGGAGCTGATATAATAGACACTTAAACCTCCTGAAGCACAGGAATAAACCTCCTGAAGCACAGGAACCATTTTTAAAAAAGCACTGATTTAACAACTTGCATCCTTGATGCTGATGGCATTGGGCTACACTTCCATTTCTGTACCTGAAGCTCATTCTTGGCCTCTTTATTTTTAATCCAGCTCTTTCCCTGCGTCTGGGGGTCGATGAGCAGAGGGAAGCGGGCCGCCTTGTCCACAATGATTCCGTTCTGGATGGACAGGTCGTCATTGGGCAGGCCCTGCAGGTTCCATTCACTAACAGTGGGCGCGTCAATCAGCATCTCCGTCAGGTTGAGGTTGGTGCCAAAGGGAATATGGCGCGTCCTCATCTCACTCTGCCAGTCGCTAAGCAGAAGATTTCGAAACTCCTGATTAAACGGGCCAGAGTACGAGAGGAAGGCTGTGGCAAGCAGTACGTCTCCTGATGAAAAAGACAAGCGATGAATGTACATTATTTCACAAAATCAGACAGAATAAAATTACCCTAAACCTAGGTTAACCCTGACCCTAGTACATCAGGGTTAAGATTAGTCCAGAGTAGCCTAGGGGTAGGGTTGGGGTATAGGATATGCCTTAGGTTAGGGTTAGTTTAGGGTTAGGGTTACAGACCAATAAATAATTAGCACAATAAATTAGACAGTAACTCTAACATACTCTGGTTTATTGCTGTAAACTTGGTAATCGGCATTAATCTTTAACATTTTCAGTTTAAAAAACTGAAATAAGATTATTCTGAATGAATCACGGGAACAAGGTGTTACTAGGCACGACACAGTACAGGTACACCTCTTTCCCATCATTTATTCACAATAACACACAACCTTGAGTGCCTTATTGCTTTTATAAAACGGTTACAAACTCATTAAAATAAATTAAATAGCAAGGTTTGATACATAAATGCGCTTATTAAAAGCAAAACTGTTAATAATCTGGCCTTCCCCGATGTAATTTAGTCCGGTTTTTAAAGTGAACGCTGATTGCTGACTAACCGGATTCCATTTAGTGGCCAAATTACAAATTGCAGTTTATAAAAAAACAATGTATTGTAAGTTAATACAAGGGCAGCGTGGCAGCTTAGTGATTAACACGTTCGCCTCTCAGTGCCGGGGATTCCTGGTTCTAATTCCAGTCTAGGTGGAGTTTCCATATTCTTCCCGTGTCCGCATGGGTTTCCTCCGGGTTCTCCGGTTTCCTCCCACAGTCCAAAATAATGGATTTACAGTAAATTGGTTGCACTTAAATGCCCCCATAGTCTGTGTGTGTGTGCCCAGCGATGGATTGGCGCCTTGACCTGGGTGTATTTGCCCAGCGCCCAAGATGTTCTCCCATGGATGGTAATGAGGAACCCCCCCAACCACCACGACCCTCGTAGAGGATAAAGCGGAAGATGAATGAATAAATGTATTTCTACGAATGTGAAGTGCTCAGAGGTGTGTATTAATGTCAATAATGTTACGGCTGGACAAACGTCTCAGCCAATCAGTGACCAGTTTAGCTCCAATACCACTAATGAACCTAAATTAGATTAACATGAACGCATTGCACCTTTCAAAGCTGCTTCAATAAGATTTCAGTGTTCAAGGAATCAGTAATGTGCTCTGCGGTCTTGCAATATGTAGTTGTACTATTACAGGTGAATGTCGTGACTGACCATTTAGAATGGTTAACAAAGCAGTGTAACGATTAGATGGAAACAGAGACAGTGATATTTTTTTCTGCAGAGCTTTAAACCTTCACCTACGGATTTTAAACATACCAACTAGTCTCTTGGTTTGAGCTGCAAACTCTTTGCTTTGTTCGGTCCACCGAGCCTTTTCACCTGCCAACCCGCTGATCAGACTAGACGCTGTCTGCATCTTGTGTCTGCAGCGTTCCGCGTCCTCCAGCAACGTCTAACAAGAGAGAAACCACACAGGGTACATGATTGTGACGTGACTTGATCCTCGTGTCGGCGGCGTGACACAGCGTTGACCCAGGCGTCGGTCAATGTGACTTTCATCAGCATTGAGGCTCGATGATTTTTGTACTTCATTCAAATTCAGAGTTTGTTCTTTTACACAAGGCCACTTCTTCTCCCCCAAGTGCAAACACGCCAAATATCAATCAACGTCGCAGAATCAGTCGGCCCGCCGCTGCTAATGACACAATTATCAGCTAACGAATGTGACGCTAATGTAGCTGATTATACCGCGCGACGCTCGTACATGCCGTGAGAAGACATAATGTGCAGACGGAGAGTTTCGGCGGCAGAGTGGTTAAAGAAGTCGCCCCGAAACCGTTTCATGACAGGAAATAAATAAAGAACTCGAGTAAGCTGATAGGTTTTGATTTGTCAGCTGAACAGCAAAGACGTTCTGGAGCTTCTGTATGAGATTCCAAAACAAATGCGCGTCTGTTGGCATATGTTTGAAATCAGTGTCTGGAACAAATAAATATCCACCTTTTATAAAGATTCACAATAAGAGAGCGAGTCAGATTCTCTCACTGTAATTTTAACTAGGAAATGCGTTACATCACTTCTGACTTGTGATGAGAAACCCACAGATGATACAATTAGGATCTTTTGCTGTGAATAATTAAACAGAGGTTAATTAACTGAGTCTGCTTTAACAAATACACTATACAGGCAAATGTTTTGGATGTATTGAAAATGTAAATAAGATGTTCATGGGCAGTCGTAGACTTGTGGTTAAAGAACCAGCCTTGCAACCTAAAGGATCACGGTTTGATTCCCGGTCCCATCAAAAACTATGGCTGAAGTGCCAATTGCGCCCCGGGCACCGTGTACGAGGCTGCTCACCGCTCTGGGCACGTGTGCTCACTTCCCTCAGTGTGTGCGTCACTGCACGGAGGGGTTAAATGTGGAGGAGACATTCCTCTGTGTGTAAGTACAGCAGGCAAAATTAATTATTTCATTATTATTATTATTATTAAATTTGTCAACGGACAGCTGCACTAAATGGAACCCATCAATCACCAATGGCGACATCAATGGTCAAGACTTCCAGAAGCTGGACTTAACGCAGAATTGCCAAGAAAAAGCGATAACTCACACTGGACAATACAAAGAAAAGACTTTAATTGGCCAGTGTAAGGTATGGCTTTTTCTTGGCAATTCCGCTATAGTCAAGCTTCCTGAAGTCTTGACCGTTGATGCTGACAATGGTGTTTAAGGGGTTTTATCTAATGCAGCTGTCAGTTGACAGCCTGTGAGGCGTCCGTCTCTCAAACTGCACACTCTTAAGATATTTAACTTCTTGCACAGTTGTGCATCGGGACTTCTTTTTCCTCCTTTTTCTGATCTTGTTAGAGCCAGTGTGTGTCACTCTTTGAAGGGAGAAGCATGGTAAGATATTTTCAGATTCTTGGCAATATCTCGCATTGAGTAGCCTTCCTTCTTTAACACAACAATGGACTGACGGGCCATTTTCAGACTGTAAACAAGCCAACAACTGCTGATGCTCCAGCTACTAAACTCGCCTAGAATGTTGTGCTCCCTTTTACGCTCACTTATTAGTGCATCACATTTACGCAAGGGTGTCTTAACAACCAATTAGCCCAATAACATCCTTAACTTAGATTGGCGGCCATACCAGGAGGTTTAAGCAGAAGACTGAAGATTGTTGATAATAGGACTATATGCAAAATAAGCCTTTACACAAAAATAGGCCTGATACACCTAAATTAATCGTGAAATGGACAATGTGGTTTGTGAATTGCATGACATTGTGTTTTTCTTTCAAAAAGAGGGAAATTTGCTAGTGATCCTAAACTTTTGTGCGGTAGTATAAATGGTTTAAATACATTTATTTCCAAGAAATTGTTACAAGTGCCAATAATTGTGGAACAGGTAATTTAAATTTTTTTTTTAGTCAGGATATTTTCTTTCTTTTTTCCCCACCTAAGTTGAGTTAGATTACGCTTCTGCAATTATTTTATGGCTTTCAAGACATTTTAATTTGGGGTGCCAATAATTAAAGAGGGCACTGTATGTATTTTGTATGCTTCAGACTTTGTAAGAATGGTTTGGGGAAGGCTCTTGGGGAAGGTTTTATTCCAGTATGACTGTAGCCAGTGCACAAGGCAAGGTCTGTACAAACATGGTTTTAGTGTGGATGCACTAACTTCAACTCCATTCAACACATTTGGAATGATCTATAATGCATTTGGTCATTTAGCAGACACTTTTTTTCCCCAAAGTGCCATACAAGTATCCCAACTTGATGGTTGGGGTCAAAACACAGGGTTCATATGGCACCTCTGGAGCAATGAGGGTTAAAGGCCTTGCTCAAGGACCTACATTGGTAACTTTTGGTGGACCTGGCATCTGAACCCACAAATGCTCTTCTGAATAAACTGGCAGGAAATGGAACATCTCACAGACAATACTTTGTGTGAATTAGAAAATAATATCAACTCTGCTGCAGGAGTAACGTGTAGGTGTAGGAGTCCCAATACTTTATCCTATTTCTGCTTAATTGGATTAAACGCATTCCATTTTACATTTATTACCCCACATGTACTCTAGTGTTTATACTAATAAAGTTACCTGTTTCTCCATCATGGCTTTTTCATACTGCTCCCGGACCACGTCCAGCTCGGCCTGTTTCTCATCCAGCTCTGCCTGAGCCTTCTGTAAATCCATGTTCGCAATGGTCAATCTGCTCTCCTGGACTACCAGATTAGCCTGAGGGGTGCACAGAGAAATAAAATTTAAAAAAGTGAGGAAATCAAATTAAGTAGTAATAAAGCAGTATGGTACCAGAGGGTATGCATTATTGTGAATTAATCACTGGAAATAGGCGTTAATAGTCACAAGTGTGTTACCTCTCTTCCGTGATTTATTTACAATAATACACAACCTCGTGTGCTTTATTGCTTTTATGAAACCAAGGTTTGATTCATAAATGCATTTATTGACATAATTGATTATTAATAAACTGGTCTTCCGTGACCTAATCTAATCCAGAGTAACGGGTTTCCAGTTTCTCTATCAAATACTGCAATTTAGTGGCCAAATTACAGAACACAGTTAATAAAAAAACTTTATGTAAATTATTTTTCATAGTTGTATATCACACATTAATATGAGTGTGAAGGGCTCAGAGGTGTGCGTTATTGATAATAATGTCACAGCTCAGACAATCATATTTAAGGACCAGAACTACCCGTTTTCTAAATGAGATTATAAAATAGGTAGTTATTATAGTGTGTTTTTAACAGTTTTATAAAAGCAATAAGATCCAAGAGGTTGTGTATTATTGTGAAAAATTACGGAAAAGAGGTGTAACTGTACTCCACTATGCGTTGTGACGAACACCTCCTCCCTGTGATTTACTCACAATAATACACTACCTCTCATACCTTATTGCCTTAATAACTATTAGCATCATTAGCCTCAGTTGCATTATTAGTAATGGCAGCAAAGTGTTAGCGATTAGCAATTAACAGCTATACTGCAATTTTTTAAAACATAATCAGAACCCGGTCCTCAACTTCTCAAACTACAATCATTAATAAAAAGTCACAGTGAAGAAGGCGCTCTGTTAAATTGTGTATATGTATTTAGAATTAAATGTACAGTGCAAAACTAATACGCTACTGAGTCCTGGGTTTACTGCTTGTTTATATAAACTGCACATAATTTAATAATGCAAATAATGTAATAAAGACTTATAATGCAATACACCCTCAATCGGATTATTTATGTGAATAAGTGCAAGATCTTATATGTAGACTAAATCCTTATATGTAGTTATTGCATTGGGTTGGTACAGGCGCCTGTCCAAAAGCCACTTACTTATTGTAATAATTTTCAGATCGTCACAGCCTTAAAACTGTAAGTTGCCTAACCCAATTAAAAGCCTATCCCAGTGCTTATTAAATAAAAAATGAAGGGGGGGGGGAGGTGGTGGTCAGCAGTCCTTTATTAAGTTTTTTATTTGTATTAAGTACAATCTATTTTAAAACATGGTGCAATCCTGCAATTTTCATACAAATCCCTATAATGTTCCCATTATGTCCCTCGCTTAGTGTTTAAACACGACACCTCAGAGCACTGGGTCATTAGTAAAATGAGATTCACTGGACAGAAGCCAGGAAACATTTTTGAGAACAACATAAAACTGTTTTGTAGCTCACTTTTTATTAGGTCTTATATAAATTCTAAGCACTTTGGACTACACAGACTGCAAAATACAGGGTAAATAGCAACTCCACTACATCTGAGCTGAGTCCCTAAAATAATAAATCAATAAGGTTTGAGAGCTAATAGCGTTGTAGTCCTTGATGATGGACTCAATGGACTTATAATATGTTTACATAATTTTTACTATTGTTAAATACAGACACCTGACCTTTAAACAAACTGTACATGGCTGTCGTACAATGTTGGTGCTCCCCGGCCGCTCAAAAAGGTCCCCCGCTAAACCGTGGTTATACCAAGGTTTCTTCAAAAAAACAAAACGGCTTGCTCTTAAAAAATTCAGGCTTAGGACTCTGTAAGGCTGCTCTGTGACAATGCACTGTTGTAAAAAGCACTATTTAAATAAAATACTTGAACCTGAGAGGGTGGCATTATTGGGAATAAATCACGGGAAAGAGGTGTTCGTAGGCATGACGTGTGGCGGCATTACACATCTTTCCTATGATTTATTCATAATAATACACAGCCACAAGTGTCTTATTGCTTTTATATAACAGTTACAAACACATTTATTGCTTTTATTGAAAGCAAAATTGCTAATTGCAAAACTGGTCTTCTGCAACATAATCCACTCCAGTTTTTAAAGTGAATGCTGATCGCTGAGTGACAGTTTTAGGTTTCCCTAACAATCAAATTCTGCCACAGAACACAGTTTGACTCGGTGTTTATATTAACCTGTATTATGTTATTTAAAACAATGTATTGTATATCCCTTACTTGGCTCACAGCTGGGTCATTCTTGTTGTGAAATAGACAACTAAGGCTTATAAAAAAGTAATAACGTAGAAGAGGGCAGCATTATTGTGAATAAATCACCGGAAAGAGAAGTTGTCAGGCACGATGCGTAGCAGAGTACAGTTACACCATTCCTGTGATTTATTCACAATGATGCACAACCTTGAGTATCTCATTGCTCCTTTGTAAAATGGGTAGTTCCGGTATTTAAATCTGATTGGCTGAACCACTCGTCTAGCTGTGACATTATTCACAATAACCCACACCTTTGACCAATTTACATTCATATAAATGCGTGATGAAATAATAAAATATATTGTTTTCCCTTATTTTTTTAATAAACTGTGTTCTGTTATTTGGCCACTAGATTGCAGTATTTAATTGCAAAAGAAACTGAAAATCTTTTGCGGTCAGGGTTTATTTTTAAAAAATGGTAGAGATTATGTCATGGAAGGTGATTTTATTAAAAAGTTTGCTTTCGGTAAATGCATTTATGAATGAAACTTTGTTTTGTTTATTATAGTGTGGTGTTAACCATTTTATGAAAGGTAGCTTAGTGGTTAGGTTGTTGGGCTAGCAATCTGGGTTGTGGCCCAGATGCCCTCTAATGCCTTATTGCTTTAATAAAAAGGTTACAAACCAGGTTTGATTAATACATGCGTTTATTAAAAAAATCAAATATTTAATAATATAGCCTTTTGTGACTTTAAAGTGAATGCTGATCACTGAGTAACAGGTTTCAGGTTTCACTAACAATCAAATACTGGCATCTAATGGCCAAATTACGCAGTTTATAAAAACATTAGGCATTAATACGAATGTAAAGCGGTCAGAGGTGCTGTTATTGTCAATAATGTCACGGCTGAACAAACAGATTTAAGGAGCAGTACCACCCATTTTATAAAGATGAATAATAGTGTCAGAGTAATCAGATAAAGCCACTCACCTTCAGAGGCAGGACCTCTTTATTAATAGAAAAGAAGGTAGCCATGGCTTTGGTCCAGGAACAGAGCCCCGCCACGTTACCACACACCCGCCTCGCTGTCTCGATGTTGTAATCGGACATCTCGAAATACGGGCAGAGCAGCTCCACCACCTCTTCATTGATGGTGTCTTTAGGGAATTGCTGACGGGATGAGAAAAACGCATAAGGAATGATCATTCATGTTCTAGTCTGAGACTCTGACCTTTCTAATTACGGGGTCGGTGTCATTTCGCGCCGTCTTTACATTGTCTGTGCAAAAAGTACAGCAGAATAGATTTATTCTGCTCCCTCATCTTATCAGCTACACAAATCATTTCTGTATTAATTTCTATAGATCAGTGACACTGACATCTGAGCTCCATATACACTCACCCCACAATTTATTAGGAAAACCTTTTTTATTCCATACTCATTGTACATTTTCTTGGTTCTGTTTACTAGATTGACTTTGCAATTTGCAATTACATTCGGTAGTCCATACGGTTCTCTACATACCTTGTTAGTCAGGAGCGTGTCGTGCATTTTTACACCTGAGCCTTCAGTAATGATCCATCTGAATTAAATTCACCTATTTTATGGCTTTTATGCAGAAATGCAGGATTATGAGCCGCCGCATCACAGAGAGATAAATAATCATTGTGATGGTAGTGCACAGAAAACCTGATTGTTTGAAGCATTCTACACTTATTTAATGCTAAAGGTATGCAAATTTGATAAGTATTCATGGACAAAAATATAATTACTTTCAGTCTGTGATTCAGAGATTTTTAGGCCTTTAGAGAAGGAATAAGCTCCTGTAGGGTTAACATCATGACGTTCCAATACCCCGGTCTATATAATGTAGCCTGTTGCTAAACTGCACAGTTCACAAATAAAGGCACTTTATGTCATGCTTTCAGGGCCCGGGTACCTGAAGACTTCCCAGGAAGTTTCCAGCGGTCATCAGTTTAAGTGATTCCTGCCAAGACGGGGTCAGGCTGTTCTTCTCAGCATCAAACTTCACTGGGTTGAGACGCCGCTGGAAGAGCAGCAGCACACAGTCCATGATGCGCATGATGAGGTGAGGGGGTCTGCCCAGAGTCCGCACCGTCGCTATGTCCGACGGTTTGATTGTCTGGTGTGAAGATGAAGAAATCAGGCCTTAACATGAAGATGATACACGACTGATAATGACCTGGCCTTATTTCTCATGACCACGAGGTCAACTGTCGATAGTTTTACAAAACAAGATAATACTCAGATAGATATGAGAAGGATTATTTATAAATTGTGTGTTGTGGAAAGTAACAGATTATTATATTAACTAATCAGAACACAGTTTAAACTCAAAATATTAGGAAATTAATAATGGAAATGCAGCAGCAGTGTGTTAGATGCAAGTTTAACTTTAGGAAATAACTGCACCAGTGTGTGCGCGCGCATGTGCGTGTGTGAGAGTGAGAACTCTGTCTCCTGCAGTGTCTTTGCTATCAGCACCTCTATTTTTATATTCTTGCAGGCAGCCTTTAATTACCTTAAAACATCACACACACACACACACACACACACACACACACACACACACACACACACACACACTCTCTCTCTTAGACGCTTACACTTAGACTCAAACTAAGCCCAATTGTGCATAGTGACAAATGCGTTATAAGCACACTTGCACACACATACACCAACACACATATACGCAAACAAACCCTTACTAGCACACTTCTACACACTGACACACACTGACACACCCTCAGTCCTTCCTACCTCATCTGCATCTCATTTGCTCATTCGTCTGTTCTGCTGTCTAGTTGTGTTTGAATTTCTCAAGTCTAATCTGTTTCTTCGTATCTTGTCTTCTCTGATCCCACGGCCTCATCTGTTATTTGTGATCTTGTCTTTCATTTTGGTATTTGCTTTCATTGTCTTTTTACATTTGACAGATTTTATTCAGTGCTGGGTTTGAAACTGACTCCTCTGACATGTCTGCTCTCTTCTGCTCTTGTTTTGATTGTTCTCCCTGACCGTCTCCCGTCTTGTTCTCCATTGTATAAGTTCATCTCCTCTAACTGACTGTATGTTACAGTGAGATCTAACTCAGCCTTCCATTTTCTCCACCTTCTGTCTTTGGATTTTTGGTTTGAACTTGACCTGCAGCGCCGCCTCGGCCTCCTCCAGTGCAGGCTTGGCCGCCTCCAGCTTCTCCTCAGCCACGGCCTTGTCCGCGGAGATGCTGTCCACTATGGCCTGGGCCTTGTCCTTCACTTTCTGCACCTCCACCTTCACCTTTTCTGCGGCTTGAGCTTTTACTGTCACTTCTTTCAGCACCTGTCGACAATGAACGTTAAAAATGTATTACAACCTCACGGCAAGAAGTTTCAATTCTTAAGCAGAATGCATAAGGCACTTGTAGAGTTGGAATTTTCCCCCAGTGTTATTGTAAATGCTTATAATAGGACTGCTCATGATATAATGCAGGCGTACCATGTCAGCCTTTTCGTTGGCAACCTGGAGCTCCTTCTCCTTCACCTCCAGCTCCTTGCTGAGTTCAGCCACTGACTCTGAAGCTTCCTTTAGTTTTTCGAGACCTGTGTTCATGCTAAAAAATAAAAACACGTCAACTCAAATCATCATCTTGTAAACCGGGTCAATGGCTCCTCAGCGGGAGAGTCACAGTTACCGCTCAGCGAGGGTTTGGACTTCGGAGAGCTTCTCCTTGTAGATACTTTTGTAGCCCTGGATGAAGGACAGATAGGATTTTGGCGTGACGTGAGTGGAGCGGCGATATCGCTGAAAATATTCCACGCATTTTTCGGCCACGCCATCCTGGAAGGAGCCCATGCACTGAACCACCTCCTGTTTCACCTGGGTGGTGCAGTCGATGTTGTATGTGGACAGGAAGTGCTCAGAAACTGTGAGGAGACACAACAACCGTATGTAACAGTGTTTCCAATTTTTTAAATAACCTTCTGCAGTATGTGACATTTAGAGAGATTAAGGAGCCCTAATAAAACAGTGTTTCTAACTAACTGTATAATTTGCCTATAATTACTACAAATCATCTTCTCCTGCTCTTAGACTGAGACTTTAACATACGCATGCAGCCTCCAAATTGTTTACAATAGTGATTGCAATCTACAACCTCACCACTAGATGCCACAAAATCTTTCCCTATGCAACTTCCTTATAGAGGGCCTTAAGCATACGACAAAATACGAAACGTAAATACCTCAAGACACACGTAACGCATACTGCTGCATGAAGTCCAAATACACAGGAAAGCATATTACTCTATAGATGCACTACATACTCAAAAGCATGTAACCCTAGTGCAAGCAAATAAAAGGAACTGGAACTGACACAAGCAGGAGAAGTGTGGGCTGTGTTTGGACCTAAACCCTTACCCACCCAAACAAAGAGGGGGAACCCACCAGATTAAAAAAAATGTAAAAATTTCAAATATGTTTATAAGTGAATGAGCGGCACAAATACTAACAAAATGCCCCATAGCAACTATTAAGCATGGTGGTGTATGGTTTATAATTCAAGCTTGTTTCCAAACATTAAGTCACCCTGTACAGCAACTTTTCAGTATTGGCTGTCCTAAAAGTAGCTAAATGACATCATCGCGGATTTGCACATTAGTCCATTTGCATGTTTCAGGAACAAAATAAAGTGGAACAGAAAAAAAAAATGTCAAAAAACACCCTAAATATGTTGGAACTACAAAAAAGCTCTAAATAAATTAACTTTGTTGATTTTTTGCTAAATATTTTTGCTAATATGAGCAGTCACTTCTTAAAATAAATTACTTTAATGCTTTAACTGGGTCAGGGGTTTTCAAATGTTCTCAGCCCAAGACCAATATGTTCTCGTGGACACTTTTATAGAATATAAACCAAATAAATTTATTTTAAATTAGTTTTTCTAATAAAATCAATGTAAATCCAGTTAATTTGCGCTATATAATGAGACTATATAGTTTATAGAGAAAAAATGTAGTGTTTAATAGTGAAAATATAACAGTATTATAGTGTATATTTACACAGTATTGTATATTCTTTTATAAAAATAAACATAAATTGCATGGAGTGATGCGGGTTTCTCTCAAAAACATGTGGGTCACCAAAAGTCTTCAAAAGTTTTCAATAAGACCAAAAAACGTTGCTAGATTTGTCGCTAGTAGCTTTTTAAGAAATCGACTAGCTAGAGGTTTCAAAAAGTCACTAAATTCAGAGACAAGTTGGCAACAGTGGAGAAAGGTGATCCCAACCTTACTCCAAACTCAAATGTAGCAGATGCTGGGTGGATAGATGGACAGATCGATATTGGGAATGGGTATAGGGGTATAATCACTGGATTTAAAACCACACATTTTAATAATAGATAAAAGGAGGGGTAATTTTACCCCTAAAACTGTACACAAACAAAAATGATCTTCTTCCCTTCCCAGAACTATAACTGTGTTATACTCCGTGTACTTTTTCCTACGTCTTGCTCTTGGCCTGCAAAAAAATGCTAGTGTGAGATGCTGAATGTACCGTCTGCATAAAATAATAATGTGGAACTTTATAAGAAGTGGCTTCAGTGAGATGTCAGACTGTAATGCTGAGGAATAAAAGATTAAGGCACTGCAGAACGAGTTCACAGTAGTAATGCTGTGAGATGATTGCTATACCAGTCTTTGTAATTGTCCTGCGGGAGGTTCAGGTAAATTGAGGCCTGGCTGGTCATGTGGACATCTAAATGTTTCAATAAACCCGATTCAATGAGGAGACTGGTGGCAGATGAGAAACCATTCAGAAGGTAATTGAGAGTAAATCAAAAAGTAGGCTTTCTTTTGTGGGTTCAGTTAGAATCTCACTAAAACAGTATTTTAATGCATATTTAAACTTTTTATGTAATAAATCTTTTACACTTCAAATAGTAGGGATGGGGCAGCTGCAGTCGTTTGTAGCTGTTATGACTTATAACCCTACATTTTATAAATCAACCCTCATCCTCAACAAAAACCACAGGGTTTGTTTTTTTTCACACAAGAAATTGTGTTTAAGGTTAAATGCCATCTAGTGGGGAGCTGCCAGATTACACTTACGTGCCCTGCTCTCATGCAAAATTACAAAATCTATTCTTACACGGTGGCTTAGTGCTAAACACATTCGCCTCTCAACACTGGGTATTCCTGGTTTGAATCCCTATCTGGGTGGAATTTGCATGTTCTCCCCATGTCTGAGTGGGTTTCCTCCGGGTTCTCCGGTTTCCTCCCACATTCCAAAAACATGACGGTAAATTGAATGCTCTAAATTGCCCTGTATAGTG
>JAOUQT010325327.1:0-13829 GCA_025769995.1 Xyliphius kryptos | reverse complement strand
ACTGGACAGGTTGATTTCACAGAAGTGTGGTTGACTTGGAGTTACATTGTGTTGTTTAAGTGTTCCCTTTATTTTTTAGCAGTGTGTATATACTATAAGACTGTAGCTCATTCTTTTGTTTACATTTTTGACCACTGAGTATAAAGTAAGCTTTTCACAGCAGAGTGAACAGCGAGTTCACACTGGGCAGCTGACCAAAACGAGAGGAACTGCACACAGCAAATGCAGTTCTAATTGTAGAGGTTGCACACTCGTTTAGGCCTGCAATAAATATAAAAATAAAAACAGCACACAAAACAAATGCAATCGATTTAATTTAAAAACATTATTTTAGCAAAGCAACACATTATCTTTATTTTTATGGTGCATACTGGGTAAAGCACAGCAAAATACATTTCATTTAAATGAGCCTTTGGCATACCTGAATAATACACAATGCTGCTAGATGATTCATAATAAAAACTGGATTTAATTTAAATAAACTGCTTTGTGTTGGAGAGCCATATAAACCAGTCACATTAAAGCTGTTTTTTTTTTGGGGGGGGGGGGGTTAGAACACAGTCAGCAGTACAGAAGCATATCTTACGAGAACTCAAGTCATTCAAGTTCCTAACAGTTATTGATATGTGACAATAAACCTAAACACAAGAACGCAGGAACAAATCTCGTCTCGCAAACTTAATGTCATATGTGTTTCTGCTTATTCAGTAAATCCAGAAGCTTATAGCAGTGTATTTATCCGAGATAACGGTGTATTACAGGATGTGTGCTCAGTAGATTTAAACTTACTGTGAAGTTGTTTGCAATCGAATCTCCAGACCTTTCAAACATGGAGGAGTTGCAGTGACTGGGCGATGGATAAATTAGGTAAGGCTCCAGTAGGGGGCAGCATTTGACACCAAAATCGATCAGTTAAGCACCACGTTTTGGAGAAACCATAGTGGTATTTTTTACTAGTTCATTAATAAGACGTGTGGTAGATAAAATGATAAAGCAGATGCCAGTATCTTATGCTGTATCTGCAATGATGTGTTATTTTTAAGATCTTCTTGCATGTTCTTTACAGATGTTACAGTCAGTGGTGTCATCACCATCATCTGCAACTGTGCCTCCATACAGGGATGACCTCATAATTTGTGGACTATTTTAATCTTCAAATCTGTTTGTAATTTGTAGATTATTATTGTTGGTTACCACCTGGTTTCATTAGCAGATCAAGAAATCTTTATCCTCCTTAATATCAGTAAGTTTTTTTCTTGGCACTGTCACCTTAGCATGTTCATTTGTGTTTTATAAAGCTGTTTTGTAAAAATTATTTATTGTCATAAGAGTAAGTAAAAAATGCTTTTGTTAAATAGATTGTGTTTGTGTGTCTGTCCTGTTATATACTACTGTCTATGGTTTTTCTGCCATTTGCCTAATAGGAGCCAACTGGGATAGGCACAAGCAAGCCTCTGCAACCCTACTTACAATAATGGCCTTTAAACAAATAAAGATTGAAATACTTGTGATTGGGAGTAGTGTTCATGAAAAACTTCTTGCTACTCCCTTGTTATTCATTACTTAGAAAATTGGGTTTCTTACTAAGAATCTTTCTGATAAGTATATGTTCTGTTCTTTGATCTTGTTCCTCATTTCCTCATTATCAGAGGGAAGCAGAGGCAGATAAAAGCAACATGAGCTGTCCTCCTGGCAATGTACACAGTGATGTTTGACCGTTTGTGAACCTTTTGAAATGCAAATAAATATTTCTGCATGATTACGGCCAAAAATATCACTATATTTTTTATGTAGGTTTGGAGAAATGATTAATGCATTGGCATTTTTTAAGTTATCCAATGTTCCATATTAATGAATGTTAAAAGCATGTAAACCTTTATAACTTGCAGTACATGTCAATTTTAAAGAGTGGAACTGCAAATGGTTGTGAGTGAGTGAGTGTGCTTGTATTAATTCAATCATTTACAGTTTTTGATGACTTGCTTATCCAATTTGGTATTGGTTTGTAGACATAGATGCCTTGTCAATTCCACTGTATATCTAGGACATACAGAGGAATGGAAAAAAACGTTTCTTTCCATAGGCAAAGAGAGAGTGGCCGCTGCAACTGGTCGCGTTTCCAACTTGTAGTAAGGAAAAAAAGCAGGACAAGAAAGAAAGATTTTGACTTTGTTCTGTGTTCTATGGAGTTCCATTGAGATCCTTAAAGTTCCATAGTCTACTCAGCGATCAGCATTCATTTTGGAAACCGGACTAAAGACTAGATTATGTCACAGAAGACCAGTTTAACGATTTTGCTTTCCATAAACACATTCATAGATATAACATATTTTTTTATTACAGTGTGTTTGTTGTTGTTTATAAGTGCAATAAGGAGCACAAGATTGTCTATTGTTAATAAATCATGTTAATGTACTCGAGTTGTACCTAATAACACCTTCCTGTGAATCATTCACAATAATTCCACTCTCTTGTACCTTATTGCTTTATTAAACTCATAACTGCTCTCCTGGGGAACCAGGATGAATTGAGGATGATGGACATTACGTGTTCCACAGGTTCTACAGTGAGCTCCGTCTTCCAGTATTGTCGCAGACTGGATTTGGGGGAGCTGTTTTTTGTTGTCAGCCTGCTGCTGTTGTGCTGCTGTCTGGTGTTCTTCACTCAGCGCGGCCTCTGCCCTCAGCGTGGCCTCTGCTCGGAGTACATCACTAGGCTCATACCTGGAGCAATGGGGGTTAAGGGTCTTGCTGAAGGACCAACAGATTGCTAGCCCAACACTCTAACCACTGAGCTATCAAATACATGTAAAAGGATAATAGCCACCACATAGTCATCATGGTGTTGATACCAAGAACAAAGGTATATTAAACTGATATCCGTACAACACTTTTGTGGGATTGAATAACTTATTTTCTGTCTTCAGGTAGTTTGCTAAAGATTACTTGAAAAAGCCAGAAGGCTACTGGAACATTTTTGTAAGATCAAATCAAAGTGCTTTACTTCAAGAAAAATGCAGCATTTCACATATAAGCTTTATGCTATTTAAGAAACATAGTGGTGGTAATATTTTTATTTCATTTTGGCCAGAATGTCAGTTTAAAATACAAGAATAAATATTAATTTGTCCACGTTGTGGTAAAATTACGCGTCTCTATAGACTTCTTGTGTAAGACTGTAACATTTGAGTGTTTAAACTTTTGCATAAGTGAATGATCTTAATATTTTTTAGCATTGATGTACTCTCTTAAATACTTTAAGAATTTTAGAAGATTTTAATATTTTGGCCTGTAGAGGAACTGCTTTAGATATCTTGAATTTAGGGTTGAAGCTTCTTCAAAGCTCTCAAAAGACATTTCAGAATTAAGTTCTTTATGGAGTCCATTTCCACCACTACGAGGAAAAAAGTAAAAGTATCTCAAAATTCTAGATAAATAGATAGAATACTTTATTTATCCCAGAGGAAATTTAACAGCCTAAATAACTAAAAAAATCTGACTTTATTCTGAGATAAAGTCCTAAAATTCCAAAATTCCTTGATATAATGTCTGGCACCAGAATTCTGACTAAGTCGAAATGATATGGTCAAAATTCTCAGATTTAAAGTCTAAACTCTGTCATATAAACTTAAAATTCTGAGAAAGTCAAAATTCTGACTTAATCCCTAGTAGAGTTTTAAGCAATAGAGAATGAATAAATTAATTAAGTTGACAAGATATAATGTCTTGGCACTAGGATTCTGACTTACTAAGTCGATGCTATAGTCAGAATTCTGAGAAACAAAATTGTTTTATATAAACTCAAAATTATTGACATTATAAAGTATAGGCACAAGAATTCAGACTAAATTAAAATGATATCTGAATTCTAGCAAATAAAGTCAGAATTCTGAGATACAAAGTCAGAATTCTGACATATAAACTTAAAATTCTGGGATAGTCAAGCGATAGATAATAAATGAATGAAGTTGACATGATATAATCTCTAGGCACCAGGATTCTGACTAAGTTGAAATAATATAAAGTGTATATTCTGGTGTATAATGTCTGACAGAATTATTTTGTCTTAGAACTATTCTGAGAATTTGAGACTAAATATCAGAACTCAGATTTATGAAGTCAAACGTTTTTATATTAGAATTATTACATAAACACTTTCTGAATTCATACATTTGAATTCTGAGATTTAAAAAAGATTTAATTCCGAGACAGAATAAATCTATCATAATTCCGACTGAATACCCCAGAACTCTGGCTTTAATTTGCAAGAATTCAGACTTCAGTCTGAAATCTGATATTTTGTGGTCTTTTTTTCTTTTCAGTGGTGGAAATGGGTTTCAAACTTTGATGATCTTATAGTTTTGCTGTTATAATGTGAATGTAAACACAGAGACTCTTTCTTGCTCGGCTTTACCTGCATCTGCACA
Organism: Xyliphius kryptos; assembly: GCA_025769995.1. NCBI lineage: Eukaryota > Metazoa > Chordata > Actinopteri > Siluriformes > Aspredinidae > Xyliphius > Xyliphius kryptos. Next base: position 9,403 of record JAOUQT010325327.1, on the reverse strand, counting down.
ACGAGCGCGTGCAGGAAATGATGTCACTGATTTTAAACAATTCACGGCGCGTAGTGTAAAGAAATCAGTTCAATCAAGCAAAACATAAGCTTCCAAGTAAAGCAGTCTGGTCCAGTCCCGGGACAGATTGTTTTGTTTTTTGATAATTGTGGTTAAAGGTAAGCCATTTCAGTTTTAGATGAAACGGCGGTGAGGAGAGGACGCGTTGTTAGCTAACACAAACCATAGCAGCTATCGTTAGTGTTACTGCACCGTGTTATGTCCGATAGAAATATGCAAAGTCAAATATAAGCATTTTATACAGTTACTTTAAAGGTTTGTTTACGTGAAAACGAAAATACATGGGCTTTGTGCTTAGGCGTTGTGTTTGTTTATACGGTAAGCCAGTAAACATGGTTAAATAAAGTAAAGTGCGTCAGGCCGCGTCGTCTCTTCTGTTTGTAAACACGGTGCTGCATGTAGCTGAGACTCAGCAGCTTACATTCACTCTGCTATTACAAGCTTTGGTTTACAAAGCTTGTAACTTACACTTTAGGTTTAAGGTTTATATATGAAGACGCCTGAGCTGACGCCAGTTAGCTAGCTCTGTTAGCTTTCCCACAAGTTTGGGGGGCTAAACATCAAACATGCGCTGTTTACCTTTTTATCTAAAACATTCAAATCACCTAAAGTCGACAAACGGCTATAAACGCTGCATTTACACACTAAATGTAATGCTTTAAATAATTGCATCCGAGCAAAATGTTTTTTCAAGAACCACAGTCCAAAAACATTTTCAAGGTACATGGTTTCAGTGTACATTTGGCTATAGTCTGTGTGTGTGTGATAGTGTGTCCTGCGATAGATTGGCGCCCTGGTCTATGTGTATATCTGCCCAGCGCCTGAGACGTTCTGCCCTGGATGGGCATGGGGGTCCCCAAAAATGACAATTGCAGTTTTGTTTTAGAAAGCACCATGAGACCTATAAGAAACATATTTTTCTTAACCGAGATTTAATATAAGGGTTAAAGTGGTCTTTATTCTCAGTCATTTAATTTTTTTTCATTCTATCTCATTGCCATGTATAAAATGAATTAGCACGTTGTCATTTCTTTATTTTTATTTTTTTACAATCGTATGTTTCCAACAATGTGGGATTTGGTGAAGACCCATTATAACGTCCCGAGTGCACAAATCAAGTTCAAGGAAGGCACAGTTTGGGGAGTTTGATGTGAAAGAAGCCCTGACCTCAACCCCATCTAATGATAAAACAAAACAGAGTTCTAATTTGTTTTGAACAGTAAATACTAGTTTTTGTCTAGAAAGTACTGTTTAAGAGGTTAAGCAGTAGGCTCTTTGACTAACCGAGTGTGTACTATGCATACAACTTTAGATGCATACATCTGCCACATTACAAACACAAGAGGTCATACCATCACTGTAAAAGTTCTGCTATGCACGAAAATGATACCATTCAGTATTAAACATGACCTTTTTTTCTTTGTTTTTGATCCATGCTTGTAAATACTAGACTCCTGACTTTGTGCTATTTATTTTTCTCAGATAATCACATGATTCAGTGCAGCATACGCTGTGATCACTTACTTAAAAATGTTTTTTAATCTAGTTAAACTAATTTTCATTTATGACCCAATGATTACTGTGTAATTGGACATACTAGCTATTCTCACATACAGCTTTTTCTTGTTATGTAGAAGACAGCAGGTGATTTAGGATGGAGCCAGGCCCTGGCTTGTAAAATCTTGTAGTAAGCTTCTATAAAAGAGGTGATTGTTTTAGCCGCAAAGAAGGAACCAAATTGGGCCGTTATGTTTTAAAAGCTCCTGTTGGTATAATGTGTAGGTGTCCACATAATTTGTTATTTATATAGAGAGAGAATATATTGCTTCTTTTAAACATGATTGTGTGGCATGTAAAAGTATCATGGCAATATGACACTTTGTCATCACTGGTCTAACTTGCGTATTTATGGTGCTAGACATGCTTTTCTGTTAAAAAGATTTGTCATCAACAGATAGGATGGAGTTACAGAAGATCATTCAGGATTCACTACACGACTTTGTCCGATCACATATACCACAAGCCGATTTAAGGTTGGTTAACTTCAGAAATACTTAATTAAAATTAATTTGCGTTAGGTGTGAGTCCTTCATTCCATTTTTATTTTTTAGCACTTTGGATGAAGTGCTGCTATCTTACATAACGGGTGTACTGGAAGATCTTGGATCTCAAGCAAGTGTTGAGGAAAACTTTGATGTAGAGGTGTTTGTCGAAATGCTTGAGGCATATATTCCTGGATTTTCTAACATTGATACGTAAGACACATTATTTGATGCATTTTCTAGTCTATTTAGTCCTTATATTTAAAATAATTTTAGTTATCGGTGAGTATTTGACACGTTTTTGAAAAACATTGCTTTTCAGCATTCAGGTTTGTGAAATGATGTTTACCTTGGCCTCAAAATTGGCTTCGGCACGGAATACAGGTAATTTGCTTAAGCAAGTCTGTTTACAATAAACTTTTAACAAGTAAGAAAACGGTAAAAAGATTTACTTGCCATTTCTACTTTTCACACGTATGCTTGTTTTGCTTTTGGCAAGATAATTTATATATGTATATGCTTATTTCAGGGTCCTTTGATTTAAAGACCACAGAGGAGAACTGTTCCACAACTTCCAGGGAGCAAAATATTGCCATATCAAAGACTAGTCACTCAGCAAATGTAGAGGGAGCTGCAGCAAAGGTATAAAACTAAACATCTTCACATTGAAACACTTAAAATGTTTGGAATTTGAGCGGTCAAGAGGATAAAATAGGGGAACACAAGGTGCCTTGTTGATTTAAGTAATCAAAAGCGCATTATGTATTTATATATGTGTATTTGTTAGGTGTGTGTCTCGCAGTGGGATCAACAGGAACAACACCTCCTGGAGATGTTTCCTAAGTGCACTGTGACAGAAGCCAGAGGTGCGCTGTCTATTGCTAAAGGAGATATGGATGAAGCTGTTCGACTCATCATAGAGGGAGATGTTCAGCTTAGTCACACACCTCCAACTAATGTAAGTAAAGTAAACAAAGCAATGTTTCTAAAATATGTGCATGCATGCATTTATAGATAAGACAAGTATTTGTTTACTAATTAGGAAATACAATGCTTTAATTCACTGATGACTGATTTTAAAGGCAATACTACAATTGTAATTTACAGTCGTTTTTCAGAAAACTTCGATTATTTTTAGGCAAAAAAAAAATCTTTCTGGTCAAAAAATGGTCATTATTTAAAGGATGACAAAATGTTAGAGCAAGAGAATGAAAGTTTTTCAAATTCTTTTCCACTGCGAAAAACTAAATCTAAGAAACAACTTAGTCCATTATTCAGGTGTACATAGTCACACCTGAACACTTACAAACCCTTTAAAATTTACTGTCTGAATAATAAACATGACCTAGACATAATTGTAAACCACTTTTTTTTTTCCAAGGCATTCAAAATTCAGAGTTTTTTTCATGGCACTGCACTGAAAAAAAGGGGGCAGAAAGTTCATAAATAGCCCATATTCATACACTTAATTTATGAAGTTATGCTTTTCCAGACTGCATTAAAATTAAATAGAACCACTACTACCGTTTTTTGTTTAAATAGAAACTAAATTCTGGGCAAAGTAAAACCTTACTGTCAGTAATTTAATTCACTAAACTTTGGATCATTAAACAAATTCTGCTTGAAGGATTGTACCAAGTGGCTAAATTAAGTTTGCTGTTAGAGGAACCATCATCAGGCTTTTGCGTTTCTTTTGTTTATCTAGGCAAACCCAGAGAAGGTTGTATCTACACAAGCTGACGACAAGCTTAAAGCAAATATTTTAGAAAAGTGAGTCTGACCCACTGACCTACCTAATGTCCTTAATACACATAAAGTATTGAGGTAAGAAATTGAAGCAACATAAAGCCAAGTCACATTTTGGTTTCATTTCTTTTCAGATATATGCTAGTGGATAATGAGGAGGATAAGAAAACCCATAAACCATTCATTCCAAAAGACGTGAGTTTCGTAGTTCTTTTCGTATTAAGAAAATAAACACATTTTTAATTGTTGAACTATGAAATATTTACTCCATGTTCTAGGCTCCAAAGAAGATGGTACGTTATCATGGCAATCAGGTTGTGACAACCAAGGGAGAGCGTTATCATATGGTCAAGAAGGAGGAAACGGAGGACATGAAAAAGACTTATGTTAACCTCAAACCAGCACGCAAATACCGCTTTCATTGACGAGCACCAGGTCCAAGACTAACCTCAATTATTATTACTGCAGTTTGTGTTCTTATAGAGTTTTGGTTTTCTAAGTGTTGCTAAGGAACTGCACTATTGTCACACAGATATTGACACTTTTAAAAAATATTTTTGGGACTTTTTCTTTTAGTTATGGATGATCCGTTTTCTCTGAATGATTTAAATGGGCATGTAGGTTCATACCTTATTACTATGATTGCAATGATCTATTTCAAGGCATGAGTGATACATGCTTCCAAATGGCTGTTTAAATAATCAGTGAAATACTCAGGCATTTTAATGGCTGGGATGATTTCAAGGTTTAACTGCTCTAAAGAAAAAAGCTATTTTATTTTTTATACTGGTATATGGATTAATACACGCCTTTCCAAATTCTTTAAGACCACTCGAGCTGGGCTTGAGTTATAGCTGACTGACTTGTTAATTAACACTGGACTTCTGAATTTCACTACATATCGTTGTTCTGTACTGTGGTGTGTACAGTCCTGCATGACTTCAGTTACTGAAAATGACTTTGTTGTCAGTGTTGGTTGTTCTACTGTAACCTTGGTGTATTTTCTTTGTAATTGTTGCAGTATTTCATATTCATTTTGCACTGCGCCTCTTAAAATGTGGCAGCTATGAACACAGTCTAAATTTTAAGAGTTAGTAATAAAGCATGCTTGGAGGCACAGTATAAAGTTAAGTTTGAATTGTGGTTTAATGCAAGTTTAATATTAAATCAGTTTATGAGTACTGTGGATTGTTGCTTTGTCATGGTTGGTTCTTTCATTTCATGAACGTAATAAAACAGCTGGCTGAACAGTAATTGTGTCAGGTACAATGTTTTGAATTTGGGGTCTTGTTTTCTTACATTGGTTCCTTGTTGATGAGTAAATACTGTAAGTACCGGGTTTCAAGAATACAAAAATGTGGTACATTATCTAGGAAACTGATTGGTTTGAGAATTTGTAAGGCTTTATGTATTTACACTGATGGCCAACTAATTGAATCTTTTGAGAGTAAAAAAAAAAGAAAAAAAAAAAAAGAATGGGACATGAATTCAAACTCAACAAAATAAAATTAGTTTTTATCAATACACCAAAAAAAAGACATTCCTAAATAAGTTGCATTTATATGTGCAATGCTATTTACAGGTAACAGGCATCTGCAAACCACAACCATATAACTACACCATACATTTTAAGAGTATGTGTACATCGGTTGAGGATTTTAATAATATTAAAATCTAATTAAATTTTTCATAACTGAGGCTATTTAGTCATGCTAAACAAACCAGATGACAATTGGGTAAATAGTTATAACTAATTTTTATAACTCGAAATTTCCCAGTCAAATAATTACACAAGCACATTATCCTGAACTATGAACTGCACTTAACATGTCTGATTTAAGTTTTGGGATGACATCATTTTCTCAATTAGATATATTAGTGTTTACATCAGTCAATATGTTTTCACACCAATTAAAAGCTTTATTTTATGAAAGAAAAAAACGTAAAATGAAAACACTGACTTTTCCTGAATACTGTAGAACAACAGGATACAGTTGTTTTTTTTACTAATAATCCTCAGCATAATCATAAAATCACTGCATTTTAGTTACTCAAATTTTTTCCAGAGATACCAGAAAGTGGGATGAAGCAAGTAAACTACCGTGCCATAAAATTTTCAGCAGAAATGACTGGGTTACAAATGATACACTGTGTTTTTATTTTTGTGCTGAAAGTTTGTAGGTAGCCTATGTACCTGACAGGACAAAATGAGGAAATGGGAAATAACGAAAACAAATGATTGTTTTAGAAATTTTTAGAAAGAATGTAAACTTAAAGAGCGTATAACGTAACATCCATTATTCATTTTCTAATCATGTTTGAGCAAATATCAAAAAGTTTTGGCAGTGAGAGTAAAGGCTCATCACCCAATGATGTCAAGAGTTATGGATCTTCAAATCTAGATTACCTTACAAAGGAAAAGAGAAGGAAAAAAACAGCTGTGTACAGCAAAATGCAAACTAAAGTGTAGGCTGGCATCAGCATTATGCAAAAATGGCCCTCATGCCATGACAGCATAGCATTTATACAGTATTCGGCTGTATTCTACGAATTTGAAAACATTTTTGGGAAAAAGCATATAGCACATACGGCTCTAGCACAATCTTTGTATCATTTGTAACCCAGTAAAATACGATGCCTAAAAGAGGTCATTTTTGTTTTTATTTCAAAAAACTAATATTTCCTTATTGTACTAATAAAGGTAGTTTTATGTTACACTTCGTTGGTTTACGAAAAGAAAGAGAATTCTATTAAAACTATACTTCTATTGCTAGAAGATTTATAACATGTCAAGAATGCTATAAACACTGTGATTCACTTATACCTTTGAAATAAAGTTTCAACTGACTTATTCAAGGATTCTTGTTTTATTGCATTGCCCCAACTTGTCCGAAAATAGGGGTGAATACATAAACCTACTTCAAAGTGATCAGTGACATGAGTTTACAATTACTGTGGGGAAAATGTGTCGTGTGGACATAAAGAAAGCGTTCTACCTTTGTTATATTCAAGTACAGAGGAGATTGTAAACAAATATTGGGTCTAACAAAATGGTTTCCTAACAATCACAAGACTTATGCAGGGTTTGTAATTTACAATAAGGTTTATCTGAATAATTTAAGTGCCAGTTTAGAAAAATGTGGCATATCCCGTCTTTGACTTTAGATCCAGAAAAATAAGTATACGGTCAAGCAAAATCAACACTAGCAAATACTTATTCGAATGGATTGCAGTATAGAACCTAAAGTAAAGAAATATGGCATAGAGCAGATATTTATAATTAAGGAAGTAGTGTACCAATTCTAAAGAACACCCATTGTTTGACATGAAGCCAAGTTTTGAAATACCTGACGGTTATCACTGACCTATATCTGGAGTACCGACACATTCCTTTTATACGACTGCTAGTATACAGTAAACCGAAAAGTAGTAATAATTCGGTACATAGTGAGTAATGAGGGCTCTTTTAATGCAGAGTGGATTTCTTGATTAGACTCTGAGCACATGTACTCCTCCAACAATGGGTTACTGTAAATTTATAGACTGGTATTTTTCACTGTGACTTGAGTCATCTAAAGTCATCATACCTGCAGCTACAGCACAAACAATGACTGACTAGTTTAAGAAGCATAGAATACATTAGTTTCCATTCAGAAGACAACAAGGTAAATGTTCATTTTACTTCAGTTTGCTTAGTTCTATACTGTAACTGCAGTTTTCTGCATAATTATATATAATTTGGGTTGTAACACCAGGTAACAACAGAACCTATAATAGTTCTTCAGTACGTCAATAAGGGACAAATAAAATTTTACCGTCCATCTTTCACATGGACAGAAAATGAATGCTTTGAAACTTAACATGAGTTTGTTAATGTACTTTAGTGTCCCCCTCTCGAAATCATATTTAAATCGTGACATTTTCTTCCTTTTAAACTTTTTGCTGATTTAAACATTTAAAAAGATGCTCAAGTGTACCTTTAAACTGTTTTCCTCAGTACCTGTTTTGCCCAGTACCTTTAAACTGTTTTCCTCAAATATATTACATTCAATAAATATCTTGTATCTTAAATTGAAAGGACAGATATTTGTTCTCTGTAAAAGATCTGTTAATATATATTTTCTGTTTGACGATCAACAAAACATGGGATTTTTCAAGGCTTGCTTAAACTGGCTCAAGACCGTATGAACAGATTCAAAGGCTTGCCCAAACAAATTCCTGAAAATGTACCAAGTATAAAACAAAACAAGTATACAGGTCAATCAACTGAGATATATAACAATGTATTTTCAAAAATCTTTTACGAAAATGACTTGAATCAAATCTCCCATTTGCTCAGTGGTTAAAAATGATGTCACCTGACTTCTGTTACATCTACTTTGGATCAGTCAAAAGTAAAGAGAAATCAGCGTTTATAAACATTATATTAAAAAAAAAATAACGCTCTGTTATAATTCAACCATATTATGAGAAAGATTCTTTTAGCTTGCTGGAAGCACTCATGTTTAACAAACTTATTTTGGCTGCTGCTCAGAGATGAACAATATGAACAGGGGTAGTACTGTGGCTGTATATGTGCTCTGGATGTTGAACCTTTCCCCAAGTCTTATTACAACTTATCACAGTATGCTTATGACCGCTAAACTGAAGCATTGGAAAAATTCTCTGCAGTGGTACCTTCCATAAACAGATAAAGGACTAATGTGGAAATAGCTAAAAAGCTAGTTCAAAGACAAGCAGCCAAAATACTGCCATGCAGGGTCAATTCAAGTAAAAGCAGACACTCGTATCCATACACTCTACTGTACAATCAACCAACAACACCCTGAGGAACTGCCAGTTAACTGGGTTCTTGCTCGTACCGTCCCCTGATCATTGTGTTCAGCAGTGGGCCGACCTGTGGAAAAGCATAAGTTGTGTTTAAATGGCATTAGCTTGGCATGATTTAAAGAGCGCTGCCAATGACACAACGAAAAACTACAAATGTTATTTGTAATGTAAAAAATACATTTCAAGGTCTCACTATGGTACACTTTCCTGTAATTTACAAGGATTGTTAATGCAGATGTTCTGCAATTTAGCCACTAGATGGCAGTATTTGATTGTGAAAGAAACCAGAAGTCTTTTACTTGCGTCAGGGTTCATTTAAAATAACGGACTGGATTTTGTCATGGAAGGTGAGTTTATTAGCAATTTTGCTTTCAATCAACACATTATTGAATCAAACTTTATTTTTCTTATTATAGGGTATTTGTAAATGTTTTATAAAAGCAATAAGGCACTCGAGGTTGTGTATTACTGTGAATAAACCACAGGAAGAGGTGTAAGGGCACTCCGCGCTAATAACACCCCTTTATCACAATTTAAAAGCAGGGGCTTTTAAAATTAAGCAATAAAAAGTAGTGACACAAAAAGAAAACAATTTTAAAAAAGACTGCAAATGCAACACATTCGCCGCTCAGAGCTGGGGATTCCCGATTCGAATCCCTATCTGGGTGGAGTTTCCATGTTCTCCCCGTGTCTGTGTGGGTTTCCTCCGGGGGCTCCGGTTTCCT
>JAOUQT010325321.1:0-13830 GCA_025769995.1 Xyliphius kryptos | reverse complement strand
ACAGAGAGAGAGAGAGAGAGAGAGAGAGAGAGAGAGAGAGAGAGAGAGAGAGAGAGAGAGAGAGAGTTCCAACTCATTCCCACCGGGTTAAGAGACGTTACATTCTGAGAGTTTCCAAATGTGGGTTATAAACTTAATTACAGCCGTCCAGTTTCACAGCCACCGCCGGAGCGCTCTTGTTTTTATGAACCATTTTCTTTCACATTTACTTACATCATGCTCATTACGTCTGTAAGTGTGAGGACACCACGGTGGGACTACGCTGATGGGTTCCGTACACACACACACACACACACACACACACACACACACACACGTACTGGCACACGCCTCATGAGAACATGTTAATATACAACTATTATTCATACAACATCCAAGCAAACAGCTATCTGTTACAAAGTTCCATTCTATAGATTCTGACCCCCGTGCTCCTCCGAGGGTTCCCTCTGATCTTTACAGAAGGAAGATCTGACAGCGTGTGAGCTTCAAAGCCGTTCCTCACGTCCGTAACATGTAACTTAATAAACCTTGTCTTTATGAAGCTCATGCATCATGCGGCGTGTGACTCGGCTGTTCTTCAGGATGTGACATTTTAAATGACCTTCAGAGTGTGTAGGTTTAAAACATCTGATGTTTAAAACATGATCTTAAATAATGCATGCAGGAAAAGCTTGAGAGACTTTGGCATGAGAATTCGGTGATGGAGAAACACATCAGAGTAAAAAGGAGGGAAACATCAGCGCCTCTCTCACAGCACGATCCACGTCTGAGTCAATCCAGCGTGTTCAGCTCAGAGGGACCCACAGCGCTGTCCTCCACTCTGCATACTGTAGGTCATTAATAATACAGAGGAATACTGGATGCTGTGGGATGTAACAGTCTATAGTTGGTATAATCTATTATTTATCTCTATAATAAATGACTTAGTGCAGGAAGCAGGACTTTGCATTGCTGGAAGTTGGCTTGTCAAATCTTTACATAACCCATAATGCAACAGAGATAAATGCATTATGGTAAAGCAATCCTTATGGATGGTGCGCCACATGCCGAGGTGGGATACTGATAAAGCTCCTACAGAGGGGTTTATATACGTATGTTACTGTATGAGCAGGTCAGTACTGCACACTCCTCCTCCTCCTCCTCCTCCTCAGGATACAGTGACGGCGGTTGTGTTTGTAGTAGGTGGGTGGGATCACTGAGGTATGATGGGTAATGAGGGTCACTGTTTATTGGCTGAGATCATATCTGTTCTCATTTATTCAGGCAGCTGACATCTGCACAGCAGTCTGTCCTGATTTATTTAGAAAAATGAACTACACACAAAAGTAGCAGCGAGACAAATGTCGATACGCAGAACCATTAGGGTTCCATTTGCCCTGCCTCACTAATGACGGCATTAATTAAAAGAGAAAGAGAGAACCTTACACAGGTACGGTCTAAATTCTGTTACACAGGAACCTTCAAGAACCCTGATTTAAACTTATTACCCATCAGGCAGTGGGATCAGTGTGACTTAAACATAATCCAGTGTGTTACTGCATGTTGCTTTATACATTATTCTATAAGCTGTCAGGACAACTCAACCTTATTTCTGTTACATTTTATAAAAGTACAACACAAGGTTGTGTATTATCTATACTAATAGACGCCAAAGCCCTGACTGACTCACTAACTCTCTACAAGGCTGAAACTTGGCATCGTGATTCCCTACCATGACCTTGGAAAACTAACATGTTCTCCTTTTCCTACAATCAATTGTTTGTTTGCTATCTCCATCAAACGCAGAACCTCAGACGGATGGGCGTCCTGGCGAATACCTACAAAGCCTATGATGTTGTTGGAAAACCTACTGATACATTCCTGTAAGAAAGCGAGCGCGTGGACGCCGTCGTCCCGACTCACACCATACACATTCCACCGTTCCGATGTTTAAAACCTCTCTCTATAATAATACCTTCATTTAAAATACATAAAAAACTGTTTCATGTTGTTATCATGTTCTCCCCAGCACGGGTCTTCCGTAATATTCCAGTCTGCGTTATCATAACAGCGTGGAACCATCACACGCTCCCTCCTGTCAGAACCATCCACCGCTGAGCGGCTCCTCCGTCTCTGGAGTATAAACGCTTCCTGATGGCTCACTAATGGCTTCTGTATCTGTATAATTGGGGCTTAATTACAATAAATGGTTATCTGGTGTGATAACCGGGACAGGCTGAAGTTCTGGAACCCTATCACGAGGGAATGTGTAACTCCAAGACAGTTCTGCTCCTTCAATCTGATTGGCTGAGCCATGACATTATTGACAATAACACACACCTCTGAACGCTTCACATACGTGTCAGTGTGTGATATACATTATTTTTAATCATAGAAAACAGATGAATATAAACATTGTGTAATATAATCCTGGTCAACAGGTGTACTGTAACTGTACTATACTTTATGTCGGGCCTAATTACACCTCTTGTGCACAACCTCGAGTTTCTTATTGCATTTATAAAACATTACATACACACACACACACACACACACACACACACACACACACACACTATAATAAATATGTCTAATTAAAGTTAAATCTGTAATAATCTGCTCTTCAGCGTTGTGATGTGGTCCGATTTTTAAAATAAACACTAATCGCTGAGTAACAGATTTATGATTTCTTTAACAAATACTGCCATCTAGTGGCCAAATTACATAACAGAAATCAGCTCAGTGTTTATATTAATCTCTATTTTATGATTAAAAATAATGTAATGTATATCCTGTAATGTAATGTCAGTAATGTCACGGCTGGACAAACGGCTCAGCCAATCAGATTTAAGGAGTGGAATCACCATTTTATAATAAAGCAATAAGGTATGAGAGGATGTGACATCATTGTTGACCTCGAATGTCTTATTGCTTTAATAAATTTTTTTTAAACACACTATAATTAAAACATAATGATTTAAAAATATGTTGTCTGAAAGCAAAATTGCTAATGAACTTCCACGACATAATCCAGTCCGTTGTTTTAAATAAACCCTGACGCAAGTAAAACATTTCCAGTTTCTCCAACAATTAAATACTAGTCATCTAGTGTCCAAATTACAGAATGCAGTTATAAAAAAAAGTTCAGGAGAACAATGTATTTTATAATCGCATATTTATATGGATCAGCGTTCAGAACTGTGGGTTACTGTGAATAATGTCACGGCAAGACAAACGGCTCAGCCAATCAGATTTACGGAGCAGAAGTGCACGTTTTATAATATAATTTAAGCAACGCTGCCAGTACGGAGTTAGACATTCCCTAATGATAGGGTTCCAGAACTTCAGCCTGTCCCGGTTATCACACCAGATAACTATTTATTGTAATTAAGCCCCAATTATACAGATACAGACGCCATTAGTGAGCCATCAGGAAGCATTTATACTCCAGAGACGGAGGAGCCGCTCACCGGTGGATGGTTCTGACAGGAGGGAGCGTGTGATGGTTCCACGCTGTAATGATAACGCAGACTGGAATATTACGGTATATTACTCAGTAGAGTGACGACGCGCAGCAGGAGGCTCGTCTGTACCGGCAACAGCGAGGACTCGACGGACCCGCCACACAAGATTTTAATTACTTTAGAGCATTTAGAGGAGGAAACCCGCAGAGCCTCCCGATAGAACAGATACAAGCAGGACAGATTGGATGTGAGGACCTGTGGGAGTCTACTGAAGGAGAGAGAGAGAGAGAGAGAGAGAGAACAGCAGCTTCACATCCAGAGCTGCAGCTTCCTGTATAACACATTCATAATCATCCTGCAGCACAAACCATGTTTATAAAAAAACAGGACAACACATGAGGTTTACACTGAACAGCCACGTCAGAGTCACAGCTCTGAGAATCATCCACCACCCTCAATTCACCTGCTCTGTCCATGGTCCTGATCATCAGAGAACAGAGGGACTATGTAGAGACACAGGTGGACTACAGAATCAAACTGTAGAACTACAAACCCCATCTGAGTGGAGATTCAGATACACTTCAGTCAGAAAACATACATGGATAAGGAGAACATGCTTAACTCTGCACCCCATAAAGAAAATCCATGTAAGTGTAAAGTTAAATGTCTTCTGAATCACGTGAACAAATGGACAGCGTCGTTCTGCGCGTGTGAAGATAAAAGTGGGTCGCTGTGTGATGAGGATTTATTCTCACTGTCTCCTGATTAGGGGGTTTCCAGGCAACCCAGGAAGTGGGCGTGTCATCATTATCCTGACTCCCAGCATCACTGAAGAGCCTGAAGACAGGAGGGAAGCTGTGTATCAATTTCTACAGTAGGCTGAAAATGGTGTCCAGCGGAGCGTGAAGATCTGGGAAAGGGATGATGGAATGAGGAGGAGGGGTGCGTGGGAGGAGGGGGGGGGGGGCCGGGGGTTACAGGGAGAGAGATATCAGCCTGCTCTGGAGCTTAATAGAACATATTTGGAAGAAAACATTTAATTCGCTGAGCTGTGCTGAGGGACGAATAAAGTCCAGGCCGTATTTGGAAGCCTGTCCATTCATCATGAGCGGCGCAAATCGTTTATCTTGCCAGCTACGGCGGCGTGAAGGTGTCGGCGCCGAGCCCAACAAGGCCTGCCCTCTGTTTGTTAAGGAGGTCATCCCTGCTGGGAGAACGGGAACCACCGAGCACAAAGAGGAGCCGCTAAAATATGAGGCGGTGCTCGCTACGGGGGTTGATGGATAGGTTGGAGCCCCACGCGGTTACGGTGCGGAGACGGCCGGATCCCGCCATGATGGATACGCAACATCAAGATCACGAGATAACGAAACACCAGAGAAACACTCGGGCAGAGGCCTCATTATCTGCACCAACTCTGTTTGTTTAATCCACTCACTCTGATCAGGGCCACATGGGGTGCTGGAGCCTATCCCCGCACTTACTGGGAAGAAACCCCATCGGGTCGTCAGTCTTTTGTAGATCACACTCTCACGCTCTTGCATGTATACAGGACCAATTCAGTATTTTCAGGTTTCTCACTGTGGAATGAAACACCAGGAGAGCATGCAAACTCCACACAGAAGCCAGCTGGTCCATCCTGTGGTGGAATTAAGCCAGGACCTCTGCTCTGAGTGATGTGATAATGAGCAGTGATGATTCATCTGCATGTCTGAGGACAGCATCCTTCAGGTTCACGTCGTGGTCAGGAAGCATCATCCAAACCTGTCCTGAGGTTGTGTGAGGTTGTCGCCACCGTTAATACCGCAGTCGTTCATGCTAACAGGGTCCAAGTCAACGTTGGTGGACATTGCCTTATAAACAGATGACATCATCTCACTTTAATTAAACCGCTTTAGAAAGGAATGTTGGTGACAGCACTAATGATGATGGATGTGCCTTCAGGACTGGCCCTGGCACAGTTTGGGGCAGCACCATTACTCCTGCCACTGCCGGCTAAAACTCCAGAGAACAATTGGAAATAACGATGATTGAGGATCAGCCGCAGAACCTGACTGAATCACTTTTAATCAAACCACTGGCTCTTAATGGTTCCTCCTGTCACTCATCACAATGGGTTAGATGACTATGATAATAATGGTTATGATGCCCACCGTTGGGCATTGGGGCCCCATGGGCATCACTCTTACAATCTCAAATCCAGACAATACTTAATCTCACTGACAGCCATTGTGCCTCGGCTCTTCTGCTCCTCCTCCTCACACAGAAGGAGCATCATGAAGATTTGCGATGTCCAACCCTCTGAATTAACGTCTGATGGGATGCGTCAGCCTTAAGAACTCAGGTTCAATAAATCATATCATGTGCTGATGAACACATGAATCATTTCATTTCTTAAAGAAGCTGAAACATTTGAGACGAAAAAACAAGTAAAAAAAAACTACAAAATCAGTCAACTCTTCTGCAGCAATCAACAGAGGAACAGCTGGACTACAGAATGGAACTGTGGAACTACAAAGTCCATCTGTATGTGGAGATGACATGATAAAGTGAGAGTAGAAACAGGGAGGTGAATCTAATGAAGGCACTGTGTGGCTCATTGTTGTAGTTTAGATAATCCATCCTCACATGGTTACCTCGGGACTGACACCAGATGGCGCCGGATGGTCCTGCTCCGTCCAGGTTCTTTTAGAACGCAGTAATCAGTGTTGATCTGACATTTACTTACATTTTACTTACATTCTTCTCCGTGTACAGGACACCACTTCCTGTGCTGGATTAACACAGTTTACATTGAAATCTTCATGGATAATCTGTCTGTAATCCATCTGTTTCTCTACATACTTTGTTGGAGCCACGACAGCATATATGATTACTGCAGTTCCTTCACAGCGTTCATCTGTATTTAATGTCATTCCTGCTGCAGTTCACTATAAATCTGCAGTATAATAAACAGTGAAACACCTGAACTGGTGAAGTCAAAACCCTCGCTCTCCTTAAAGGACAGGGGTCAAATTAAAATCACCATAAAGGAGATGAAGTGTTTCAGGCCGGGTTTGGTACCACTCACACCGCGGATTCAAACCATGACATCTCAGAGTCGGTTAAAGCAGCACGGTACGAGAGGGTGTTAATGAGGTGTTATAAGTCTTGAGGCGCAGCAGAGTACAGTTACACCTCTTTCCCATGATTTATTCACAATAATACACAACCTCAAGTGTCTTATTGCTTCATTAAAACACAAAAACACGATCATAAAAAACAAGGTTTCATTCATAAATGTGTTGAAAGCAAAATCATCAATAATCTGCTCTGCTGCAACTTAATCTGTCCGGTTTTTATTCCTTCTTTATTTCTTGTCCTGCTTTTTTTCTGTACTATAAGTTGTCCCAGATATACAGTGGAATTGACAAGGCATCCATGTGTACATACAAATACCAAAGTGAACGCTGATCACTGAGTAACAGGTTTCCAAATTACAGAATGCAGTTTATAAAAAATAAATAATAATAATGTATTGTATATCACGCATTTATACCAATGTGAAGCGCTCAGATGTGTGTGTTATCATGAATAATGTCATGGCTGGACACATGGCTCAGCCAATCAGATTTAAGGAGCGCAAATATCAGTTTGCACTTGTAATCTATAATCTGTAGGATATGGGATTTATAAATGCTCAGAATGTAATTCTGTCTGATAGAATACCAGCCGAGCAGAACGCAGTGAGCATGAGCACGGTGAGGACCTCCTCATCATCTGCACGCTGATCAATTAAGACCTGCAGACTTTTCCACGTTTTTATCGCGTCGTTTCTCAGGGGAACGTTTCAGGCTGTCGGTTGCATTCACAGGTCCTGCATGAATTTACACTTAATTAATTAATTTCATTTCATTTAATGAATTATTTTACACATTTATAATAGCCATCTCTTAATCAGTGCTGCAGTTTGCATCCCACTCTGTGGCAGCACTTATTTATTTCTCTACAGGCTCCGTCATTAAGACTGAAGGCAGTTTTTCTGTTTAATTAACTAACGTGAGCTCTGAGATAATTGGCCGGAGGTTCAGCTGATTAAAGAGAGATTTTAATTTGGGACAGCATCAGTCTAAACGTCACATCCCAATTTCTGAGATCACTCACATGGAACCAGAAATTTAAAAGGTGGAAGACCCAGATACACAGGAGAACAAAATATCAGACCCCCCCACCACACACACACACACACACACACACACACGCACACAGCTATCATACTTATAAAATAATATAAATTACATTCTTATTGTGTATCTGTGTAAATAAAATAAAATAATGTGGCTGATATAAACTGAGGTGGGTTGATGGGATGAGGGACTGACTCCACCCTCACACCCACCACCCGCTCCACCGCTCCACCCAGCATTTACAGGTTTGTTGTTGATCAATCCAGACACTGAAAAGCATTTAAATGCACTGCTGTTCTCATCCTCAATCACTGTAGCATCATGTCATCACATAACAAGTCTCCATGGCTTTATGAGCACACACACACACACACACACACACACACACACACACACACACACACACACACACACACAGCAGTGAACTATACAGTCAAACTGTGATTGGTTTGCCTCTAAATCAATCGGACGCCACTTCATGCTGACCACGGTCAAATTTTTATCAAATTGTTCATGTCAGTGAAGGAGCACTAATAACCGTCCCCAACTCAGGGTCCTAAAGACCTTCACATATCCTGCAGGTGTCACACATCTGATAAAGAAACCTGCGTCTGTACAGCAGAGACTATAAGACAGTGTACACACCTGATTAAAGCTTTCTGAATCATTAATGAATCAGAGTTAAGTGTTTGAGTTGACCGGTGTCCTGGGTCACCTGGTGGAGTTCCAAATGGGGAAGAGTACATTTGGGGAATGGTGATGGTGGTTGTGGGTGTCAGATGAATATTTCAGTGTATGGAGTGAATACAATGAGGGACGGAGCACAGCTGGCTGCATTCTGCTCTGCAGGGCTGAAGGAACTCAACATCTGTCACTGAGATTTGTTTTAGTTATATGTGGTGGAGAGGGCAGGGGGAGGTCAGTGTGTGTGTGTGTGTGTGTGTGTGTGTGTGTGTGTGTGTTTTGTGCCACCCAACACATTACATGTTCATACTCAGACACTGACTTAATGAGGATTAGCTTACCAACGGCAAGGATGTGAAACAACATCTGAGTTATCATGCTTACACACACACACACACACACACACACACACACACACACACACACACACACACACACAACATCGTTAAGTTCATCCAGAGACCAGGCAGCTGTCAGATGGCTAAAGAGAGAGAGAGAGAGAGTGTGTAGAGCTGTCGACAGAGCTCCCCAAAGAGCCGATGGATTAACACTGTAGACAGAAGTATGAGGACACCCTGTCTCACTTCACTTTCATTTTAACAACTTTGACATGAAACGTGTATTTGTGCTATAATTTAATTACCTTCCAATAAAAAGAATTTAACTGTATACTTCTTATACCTGTAGCGTTACCGTGTATCAGCAGGTCACGATACACACAGTGAGACCTCACAGTCACATGCTCATGTTGTCCTGACCTGTCCCTCAGACGGCTGTTCCCTTCTGATTTAAACTTCATTTATTATAGTTAGTCAGGATGGTGTTTCAGACCGCATTATACACACACAGACTCTAACACACAGGTCACACACCGTCTATTATAAAACGGGTCGTTCCGCTCCTTAAATCTGATTGGCTGAGCCGTTTGTCCAGCCGTGACATTACTGACGATAACACAACCCTCTGAGCACTTCACATTCATATTAATGTGTGATATTTAAAAACATTATTTACCTGATGTTTTTTCATAAACTACGTTCTCTAATTTGGTCACTAAATGGGAGTATTTGATCGTTAAGAGAAACCGGAAACCTGTTACTCAGCAACCAGTGTTCACTTTAAAAACGGGACTGGCTCACATCGCAGAAGGGCAGATTATTAATGATTCTGCTTTCAATAAACTCATTTATAAATCAAACTCTTACACTTACTCGAGGTTGTGTATTATTGAGAATAAATCACGGGGACACATTGCATCGTGTGTAATAAAACTCTTTCCTGTGATTTATTCACAATGATGCCACGCCCTTTTGTACCTTATTGCTTTTATATATATATTCAAGGATTTAAGGAGGCTTTATTGTCATTTCCATAACATGAGGCATGTTACAAAAACTAAATTTTGGCCCACGGACCCAGAGTATACATACAACCTTAAATATAAACAACATTTTTTTTTTTAATTACATTTTAGCAGCGAAAAGTAGAGTGAAATGAAATACAGCAGAGACAATATGTAAACTTTAACATGTTTGTGAATTATGGTGACCAGTGAGGGGAAAGTGTTGTAGTGATTTGTAATGTGTTTGTTATGAGGAGTTTATGAGTCTCACAGCTTCCGGAATGAAGCTGTTCCTCAGTCTGCTGGTTCTGCACTTTAGTCTTACTGAACAATTTTTGGATGGAGACTGTAAACCAGGTCCATCTGGCCCCACAAATGCTCTGGATGAATGGGCTAAAGGAATAAAGTGATCATTTTGCCTACAGTGCTTACACACACAGGAATTTGTCCTCCACATTTAACCCATCTGTGCAGTAAAACTCACACACCGAGTGAAATGAGAACTTGTGCACCCCTGTATAAGGCAACTGAGGAACAATTGGTGCCTTAACCAAGGAGAGAATGTTTCAGGCGCTGGGTAGATACAACAAGACTAACCCTAATAGCAGAGATACTTCTTAGTGTCTGCCAAGTGGCAAGTCGGTTTAGCCGTAGGTTTACAGCCAGCAGACTCTCGTTCGAAGCCGATGATACCTTCATAACTTTAAGTCTTTTTTTTTCTCTCTCACATTTTAGTTTGTTCTAAATTTTTAGTTTTTCATTTTTCATTTTTCATTTTAGTTTGTTCTAAAACGACGCGAGGAGTCCATGGCTCCTCGCGTCGTTTATAGTCATGGTTTCCTGAATGCTTGCTATTTACTCGAGTAGCCTCGTGTGTTCTAGGCTCACCCTTTAGGCTTGCTACTCTCTCGGTCCGTATTCAGGGTGAGTCAGCCGCTTGTGTCTCTTGTTCCCCAATTCCACTGAAATGCATCGTCTAGCACGCTGGCTTCGGGGTCGAAGATTCCAGGGTCACTTTCCAGTTAATTATTGATTCGGTTTTCCTAGTGGATTTTGGTTTCGGTTTGCCTAAAATTAAATCATTGCTTTATATACCTGCCTTTTTGTTATTTATGCATCTTTGGGTTCAACGCTACACCTCAATTTCAGTGGCATAGTTCCTTACCCAAAGCATTCATTAACATTCTAAGTGTAGAAGTAAACCCTTTGGGTTAAACCTTGAAGCAGATAATATAAAGTAATCGAGAAATGATACTAGTGGAGTGCATCCTACACTATTGCATGCAGTGATGTCATTCATCTCAGTCAAGGGGCTGTTTGTATAAGTTCCCTCCCACAGTATACGCTGCCGACAGTAATTACTAAACTATGCACCACCTACTCTTAGAGTGCCGGGTAGAACGTTTCTGCGTATTATACAGTGTGTGGACTGTACCATCCACCCACCACGCTACACTAAACGAATCCAGCAGAAAAAAGACGTTTGTCGCTCAAACAAACATGATGTAATGTTGTATGTAGTTATCCAAGGGCTTAAGATCTGAATTGTATAGTGGAGAAATCAGGAGTGTTTCTTTTGTGTTGGAACATGGCACTAATAATGCATAATAACCCATGGCTCCAGTCTCCTGCCTTTACAAGAAAACCCAACCCCCATAATATCCTAACCAAACATGGGACAAAGCTGACAAAAATCAAGTGACTTATGACACTTAGGTAAGGGATTTATTGCAACAGTACACCACAGTGAGCTGCAACATTGAAACTGAAAGTGACTCTTGGATCCTGAAGTTCTCGTTTATTATCACTTTTATTATTGTGTTGGAAAACCCCGTCATTTTTCAGACCTCACATGCTTTTCAACCTTAACGACAGGCCCTGAACTCGCTTTGACATTCACATGAAGCTTGTTGTGGTGCTCTTTCTAATTCTCACGTTAACACCTCTGCATTAACACCAGACTGGATTCAAGCTCATGCACAACTGCGGCTCAGTGACATTGTAACATTAGTTCCCGGGAGTTGGGATCACCTGTACGTCGTCAATTTCAACGAGGATAAACTAATACAAGAATGGACCCTTGACCTGAAACCGAGTATGTGCTTAGAATCAGTAGCCATGTCGCTCTTTCAAGTTTATCCTCACAGCTGCTGACTGTAAGTCAGTCAGTCAATTTGGATAATGAAACAGGCGGTCCACGTTCGAGGTGTAACATTGGTGAGCTCTGAAATAAAACAGTGTGAATGCTGAGGCAAAAAGTAACAGTAACCAACCGGAACTTGTGCAAATGTTAAGGCAAGTATATTACTATAAATGTTGGCGACAGCACCTCCACCCTTCAATGTGAAACTGTTTCAGTTTCCTATGCTGGTATGTCCACGAGGTAATAGTGTGTGATAATGTCTCTGTAAATAGACCTCGGTGTGAAACCTGATGATGGTCAGCAATTTTGTTTGCTTGTTAGCTACACAATCAAAAAGAAAATCATCATTTTAGTAGTTTTCTTTCAGCATTATGAGTCTTGGTAAGAAAAGACCTAAATAAATAATTTGAATTACAGGAGTTGAACAATGGAACTGAAACCCCTGTCATTTTAGTGTGGGGCAAGGTTTCATGGCTAAATTAGAGCAGCCTGGTGGCCAATCTTCATTAATTGCACATTGCACCAGGGGAGCATGGGGGCCACATTCATTTGTCCCCTTTTATGCCCATAGCAGCCATGCGTTCTTTGCAGCATAAGACGGTGCATCATCATGCATGAACATGATCTTGTTGTGGAATGCACGCTTCTTCTTCTTAAACCATGGCAGGAAGTGCTGTTTGGGAAACTCCACATACATTATAGATGTCATCTTTACCCCTTCAGGGATCCTAAAGGGGCCAACAATCTCTCACCCCATGATTCCAGCCCAAAACATTGCTCCACCTCCACCTTAGTCTTGTTTGCATGGGTTGTCCATCAACCAGCCATCCTCCACTCCATCCATCTGGACCTTTGAGCGTTATGCAGCACTCATCGGTAAACAAAACAGTTTTGAAGTCAGTTTTCATGTATTGTTTGTGTGCAGTGGATAGAGGAGGTCGACAGGATAGCTTACGCATAGCTGCAAACCTCGGAATGACCCTGCATTGTGTTGTTCGGGGGATGTTGGAGGCACCAGCAGCTTAAAAAACGTGTCTGCTGCCATGACAAGGCATTTTTGCAGCTGCTCTTTTAACCTGACATAATAGCCTTTTGGAAAGAGTCCTCAATTTGTCCTTATTAGCACGCACACGTGTGTGCGCTGAATCAGCTACATACATCTTGATTGTGCAATGGTCACGATGAAGTGTCTTGGCAATGCTGATTGTAGTCATGCCTTGACCTAATCACCCCACTATTAGTTGCGTCTCAGCAGCCGACACATCCTTTTTCTTTCCCATTTTGACTGAAAATGTAGGCTGCTTAATAATGTGGGACAGCCTACTTAAGTAGTCTTGCCATTAATTGGACACACCTTCCTAATTAGCACAGGTGTCTGCAATTGCTTTCAGTGATATAAAGAGCTCTGACACACACCACCATCAATGAGTTTAACTGACAAACAAAAAAAAATTCTTACTCCTAAACCCTTTTTGCATATTAATTTGAAACACAGTATATGATGCAACCTTATTTTGTAACACTGAGGTGTGGCCAAGTATATGGCGTGACCAAGTTGACAGCTGAATCATATTAGTCATTGATTTAATTCCAGATTCCAATGCTGTACACACTTTACTTACACTATATGGACAAAAGTAAAGGGAAAACTACACACTGTATCTACAGGAGCCTTTATGAAATCACATTTTAACTAATACCACATCCTATAAATCTGTTTGTGGACTAGAGTGCATACTGTGTACGTCCCCTTCACTCTGTTCTATAATGGTCAGGACCCCAATAGTAGCACTACAGAGCACGTATTAGTTGTCTGGTGCATTATTCCTATCCCAGCAGAGTCACTGAAACCTGCCACACTAAAACCCCCTGATAAACAATACACCACCCAAATTGTATGTTCTATTATGGACCTGAACTGAGAACCGGCAAGCAGAGCATTACAATAGTCGAGCCGGGATAGGATGAGGGCTTGGACCAGCAGGTGAGTAGCCTGTTCTGTGAGGTAACGTCTAAATTTCCTGGTGTTATACAGAATGAATCTGCGGGAAC
>JAOUQT010325311.1:0-13830 GCA_025769995.1 Xyliphius kryptos | reverse complement strand
ATCTAAGCACCTTTAATTAATGCTTAAGAACCAAAACAAGACAACGCAGCAAAACATGAAATTATTCAGAATAATATTTTGTTTCTTTAAAGTGTTGTTGGATCAAATATTGTATAAGTAACATTTACTAGATTAAATGGATATTAGATGGATGGATAAAGGGACAGAAAGACGAATAGAATAAAATGGAATAATATGGTGCAGGTAGCAATATTAGTATTACAATAAGACCCATATAACGCCGCCATATAACCATGGTGCTTAGTGGTTAGGGTGTGGAACTATTAATCTGCATGTCGGGGGTTCAAAAAAGTTGCCAGTGTGGGTCCTTGGGCAAGGACCTTAAACTTCATTGCTCCAAGGCTGCTATGTCATGGCTGACCCTGTATTTCAACCACATCATGATTGATAAGATTGTGAGTCTTTTGGATTATAGCAATTATTATATGGAAACAATAACCTAATGCTAACATTTGTTACAGGTTTTAGTATTTTTCAAATCTACAGACTTCTGCATATGTTTTTCATAATTCTCTTCAGCAGAATCTTTACTTCCATGCTAATATGTTGCTGAACTTGTAGCCATGTACCAAATAAGAACCACACTGAATGGTACTCCGAGTGGCAAGCAATATAAAATTGCATACTGGATTACTGCACAGTCATGTGACTACTGCACAGATAAGTGCATTTTTACCCTCCTAATGTACACAGGGCATTTTCCAGCAAGATGAGATGGAATCAAATACTAATCTCACCTCTTACTCAGTATGTCGAACCCTATGAATAAAAGGTATATATGTAAACCAGTATGCCGAAGAAATATAGCTGTCTTAATTCATCCTTAATTCATGGTCTTTTTCATCCCAGAGTACAACATGGTCTTGTCATTTTAATAAACATAGCTGCTCAGAATGTAAAAGCCGTTAGTATACGCAACCTGCATCAGACCATTGAAGTTGGGTGGAATTATGTTGTCCTCACTATAAAAATATTTTGCTCTCAAGGTCCAAATGAAATTTTCAATGGCCAAAATAATTTTTTTTTATCACCTTCATTACAGTCTGAGTGTTCAGAACCCAAAGTAATTTAAATGTCAGGATCATATTATTCCAACATATTAGCTTTTTTTTCTGAATCAGTAAGATATATGCTTTGTGGTTCGTCTTAATGTTACTATACAACACCAAAGCCTGCATGTAACAATGAAATTAAGCTGGTACGACTTCAGGAGTCTAAATTTAATCAACTAGATTTTAGCTAGAACCCAACTTGCTCCAGATACTAAGAATACAATATTTATCTTGGTGTGGTATTACTTGACAGTTACAGCATGTTTTACATTTACATTTAATTTAGTTATTTAGCAGACGCTTTTAGCCAAAGCGGCTTACAAATATCCCAACTTGATTGGGATCAGAACACAGGGTTGAAACAGGACCCTGGAGCAATGAGGGTTAAGGGTCTTGCTCAAGGACCCACATTGGTAACTTCAATGGACCTGAGGTTTGAACCCCCAACCTTCTGATTGTTAGTCCAACACCCTAACCACTGAGCTACCACTCCGTCAATAAGTGAATAAATAATGTTACAGTATTAATATAGAATGCACCTCTGATCATTAACGCTGACAGACCAGTGTGGGTACATTATGTCCACAATAACTTCCTGCCTCTGCTGTTCTGTTGTACTGGAACTATCAGTCTTTTGATCAGAACAAAAGCAAGCAGTTAAAGTTTAACTGTCACAAACATTAGTATTAGTATTCTTTAAATAAATCTGTCAAGAAAACAAGTTTATTTATAAATAACTTAATCATACCTTGTGATGTTTTTAAATTACTAATGTAGTATTTAGTACTAGCCTCTTATCTTCCCAGGCTTATGACTACGTTTCCTCGTTTCCTGAAAATGTTTTCCTGTTAATTTAGACATAACTGGATGCTTCTTTGTGGTTTTATAAAGCAATGAGGCATGAAGAGCATTCAATTTACCTTGAATCCATGTTTTTGGGACATGGGAGGAAACCGGAGAATACAGAGGCAACCCACACAGACAGAAAGAAAACAATGGATACTTCACCAAGATTGGGATTTGAAGCAGAAATTCCCAACTCTGAGAGGCGAATGTGCTAACCACTAAGTCACCGTGCCACGCTTAATGAATTTAGTAAAAAGATAATGTATGTCACAAATGACCTCAAGTGCCTTATTGCTTTATAAAACACTCATAAACAAACAAGGATTTTGTTTTGTTTGTTCAAAATGAAATTATTAATAAACTGGTCTTCTGTGATGTCTGGTTTTTGAAGTGAAAATTGATTGCTAAGTAACGGAATACCGGCTTAATGCACATTGGGAAGATAATGATCTGTATATTTTCCTTTATGAGATTTAAAATAATTATTACTAATAATTATTATTGCTAATAATTTCATGGCTGGACAAACGGCTCAGCCAATCAGATTTAAGGACTGGAACTAAAATGAGAATATATAAATGTCCGCAAGGTCCTGAAGAGTAAGCTTATCAAATGTCGTGGAAATCAAAATAATTTTGCTGATTTGTATTGGGAATGCACACAACACACACACACACACACACACACACACACACAGACAGACACACACACAGACACACACACCCACATTTTCACCTTATTAATAAGATTTTAAGTATGTTGTAGAATTTCTAACATTGCAGGACTTAATTTGCATTTTTATTTTAATAACTACACCCCTAACTGTTTGTCAGTTCTAAGAGTTGTGGGTTCAAATCCCAGGTCCACTTACGTTACCAATGTGGGTTCGCAAGCAAGACCCTTAACCCTAACTGCTTCCAGTGTTCTTACTCCAACTATTAAATGGGATATTTGTAAGTCACTTTGGATTAAAGCTTCTGCTAAATGACCTCATGTATTGTATTTTGATTTGAGTACAGCGGGTGAAATAAGTATTGAACATGTCACCATTTTTCTCAGTAAATATATTTCTAGAGGTGCTATTGACATTAAATTTTCACCAGATGTCGGTAACAACCCAAGTAATCCATACATACAAAGAGATCAAACCATAGATGTCCAGAAATTAGATTTTTTTGGAATTATGTGAAATTTATTTAATACTTTGTACAAAAGCCTTTTGTTGGCAAAGACAGCTTCAAGATGCCTCCTCTTCTATGAACTCTGATCTTTAGTTCTTTCCAGTGATTTTCTATTGGATTCAAGTCAGGTGATTGGCTGGGCCTTTCTAGTAGCTTTATTTTGTCTGTCTGAAACCAATTAAGAGTTTCCTTGGCAGTATGTTTGGGGTCATTGTCTTGCTGAAATGTCCACCCACGTTTCATCTTCATCATCCTAGTAGATGATAGATTATCAAAAATGTCTCTGTACATTGTTCCATTCATCCTTCAATAGCATCTCTAGAAATATATTTACTGAGAAAAATGGTGACGTGTTCAATACTTATTTCACCCGCTGTATATATATACGTATATAAGGTATATACAGTATATAAGTATATATACACGTATAATAAGTACTGAACAAACACATTTGAATTTGAACACTAGATGGTGCTAGAACCCCATTTTAACACGTTACCATAATTCCTCAAATATAATCTCCCAGGATTATATGGACGAATAGTTTGAGGACTGAGGAGACTCGATTTGCAAAAACGGTGGTTGCAGAAGTTCCGGAGAGGCAAATTGTCGTTTCAGCAGTTTATCATGAAGTCCGTTTCCTTTATCCAGTGACATATAGTTTCTATAAACACGCAAATCGGTTCACAGCTGGTAAGTACAGTTATTTAGCTGGCTAGCTTAGCAATCATTGTGCATATTTGTCGTTTTATCTTACAATTTGCAAATTTTCAAAGATTTTAAAGTTTTATATCTATATTGAAATGAACCACCCGTTTCTTCTTCTGCATCTCTTTGCTTCTGTAGCTACCCAAATCCAACTTTTAAGTTGTATGCCACTTTGGTTTGTTTGCTACTCGGCTAAGTACTGAACACTGTTGGGACGTGTACCAAACCGCCCACTAGCAGTGCACTACTGTTCGTTTCGTTATAGTGTTAAAGTCGCTACTATTGAGCGGAATACCTTGCGATTCGGAACGCAGCCTATGCTGACTGGACTGCTCTTGTTTTGTTGCTAAGTTTTCAGTTTAAATAAAAAAAAGTCTTCATAAAAAAAGAACACAATACATAGACTACAAACACAGAGATACCACAACGAGCAGTATATTTTAGTTAAATGTAAAAGAAAGCAAACTTACAGTTCATTTGTTATTCCACTGCAGTTCAGATATGTGTCACTTTTATTGAAAGGATTTATTTTGTTTTCATGAGAAACAAAACAAGCATACAGAGTTTCTATTTGTTGCTACATGCGAATGCTGCTGTCAAAATAAATACATAAATAAATTTACACACTACAGAGAGATGTGAACATCACAATATTTTTTGCAATATTAGGCATTAACTGTTAATCTGTATTTAAGATATCCCACTTAAAGAAACTTACATTTTAATGTAACAGCTTCACACACCCTCACTTAGACAGACACACAAACACTATATAGGGAGAATTTAGAGCAGCAATTTTTGGACTGTGGGAGGAAACCGGAGAACCCGTAGAAAACCCATGCGGACACGGGGAGAACATGGAAATTCCACCCAGATCGGGATTCGAACCAAAAATTTGGTTGCGAACGTGCTAACATGCCACCCTTAGATAACATTTTTTAGATATACAGTATTTTCACAAAGTTGGTAAAACTAACCTTTAAACCTTCTAAATAATGTACTTAAAAAGGTGTTCTTTTTTTATTTAAATGCACAAATGTACATGTAGATAACTGCAAAAACAAAACAAAACAAAAAAAAAAACATAGTCTTAGTCTGTAAATGTAACATCTATTTCTTTGTGCCTGGTATATTGTTCAGGTTTTTCCTCTCTTTGCAATGTCTGACATTATCACTGGGTATTTCCTTTTTTCTTTGTGCACAAAGATGCATTCATTAAAGTGCATGAGTCAGTGGCCAACAAGAACCCTTTGAAATAAACTTTAAGAAAATTTTAAATACAGTTTTTAATCAGAACTAGACAGCTTAGCCTCAATTAGAGCCATAATAATGAAAATCATGTTGGTAGATATGAGGTTTATTAGACAGTTGATAATTAACAAAATCATACACATAAAACAATCCAACATTTGATGGTTGGTTTTATATGCAGTTAATGGTCATATTTATGTGTGGTTAACATCAGTTTAATGTTTACCTTCTATTTGAAGGTCAGCAACAGTTCAAGATGTCTATTCTGGGTCTCAAAAAGAAACAACCAAAGACTTTTAAGGTCAAAGTCGTTACTATGGATGCTGAAATGGAGTTTAGCTGTGAGGTAATCAGGCTGTTTTACATATACTATTCTTATTTCTTTCTTTAAACTAGTTTAGATGTATAATAGCTATTAAGACTATTTTTTATGCATTGTAATAACCAGGTGAAATGGAAAGGAAAAGACTTGTTTGATTTGGTGTGCCGAACCATTGGTCTGAGAGAAACTTGGTTCTTTGGCCTCAGATACACAGTGAAAGAAACATACGCATGGCTTAAACCTGACAAACGG
Organism: Xyliphius kryptos; assembly: GCA_025769995.1. Taxonomy (NCBI): domain Eukaryota; kingdom Metazoa; phylum Chordata; class Actinopteri; order Siluriformes; family Aspredinidae; genus Xyliphius; species Xyliphius kryptos. The sequence goes on along the minus strand of JAOUQT010325311.1, from coordinate 8,197 downwards.
GTAAGTAGAGAATTAGCCGATTATGATGCAAATTCCTTTACAGTCATAGATTTAGGTTTATTTTTAGTGCTGACATCACAGTTTCCTGAGATCTTAATGAAATGGTTTTGATGTGTTGTGGTCAAAACACCACAAGACTTGTGCTGTACAATCCCCTTCTGGCAGTGGTTCAACTAGCCTCTTTCATTTCAGATACTCTATTAAATGATAACAGGCCACTGTTTGTCCTGTTCTACTGTTCTGAAGGGTGTGTTGGCGCTGATGCATCTCTTTATTCTTGCTGCCCTGGGCTGCTTCAGCGCTGATTACAGCCACTGTAGTTGCATCTGATTCCACAAGAATGAAAACAATATGAGCAATAAAATCAAAGCAAGAATGCTAGATTCCTCCAGTTTCACATTTGGGTCTTCTCCAGTACCTACCTACAAGGCTGAAATTTTACAATGTGATTTCCTATCATGTCTTTGAAAAGCCTTAACAGGTTCCTGCTTTCCTATGTTCAATTGTTCATTTGGAATCGCCATCAAATGCATAACCTTGGATGGATTGGGGTCTTTGCGAGTACCTACAAAGCTGAAACTTGACCTCTTCATTCTCAATAGTGTCCCTGGGAAACATACATAATTCACGTAAGAAAGCAACCGGGTGGACATCGTAGTCACAAGTTGCACTATATTCATTCTACATAATCATTTCAGAATTTTAATTTCCAAAAACTTTTAAATAATATGCTCATCTTTATCAAAAAGCAAAGCCCTCACTCACCGATTTATCACTAATTCTCTCACTCACTGAGTACCTAAAAGTAATTTTTAACCTCCTCTGTTCGATTGTTCGTTCAATATCAAAAGCATCAAATGCAACACCTTGGATGGATTGGGGTCTTCCCAAGTACCTACAAGGCTAAAATTTGGCATTGTGATTCTCTATCATGTCCTCAAAAAATGTAAAAATGCAACCTTGTGGACACCGTAGTCACAATTCGCACTATGTTCATTCCACATATTCATTTCAGATTTAAAATTGGCACACACCTCGCTCTATAATAATACATTCATTTTAAATATGAAAACTCCAAAGCCGTCACTTATTCAAACACAACTGCCTTTCAACCTTTACGTTGTTTTTAAATTCCCCCAATAGCGCAGCGCCGGTATTCCACTAGTTTTAACTACAATTTGCTGATAATCAAATAATCAGCTGATAATCAGTTGATCCTGTGGTACAGCTGCTAAACTGGCACCTTTTAACAGCAATAACCTAACCGTTCACAGAAGGCAAAAAATATCTTTAATGTAGGTTTTTGAGATGTGCTTAAGTGCTCGTCGGTTACCAAAGGCCTATTTGCAACATGACTTAATTTGCTTTCTATTGGAAGACTATAAGCGTTGTTCCCTGGAGCATTAAGTCTGTCGGGTAAAATCCTCTAGTGTAATTGCTAGGACCTTTGTTGTTATAAAGCTCTTGTTAATCTTGTTAACAGCAATCTTGCTGTTTCCACCAGGTTTTGGATCAGGACGTTCCGAAAGACTCTCCTATAACATTTCATTTTCTTGCTAAATTCTTTCCTGAGAAAGTAGAGGATGAGCTTGTTCAGGAAATCACACAACACCTCTTTTTCTTACAAGTAAGTGAAAGATTGTGGTGTTTGCTACAGTTAATGGTATAAATTAGTGCTTTTAACTAAAAGGTCTCAATGTTCCACATTTGACTGTATCTCTCAAGGTTAAGAAACAAATATTGGATGAGGAAATATTTTGCTCCCCAGAGGCCTCCGTCCTCCTGGCATCTTACGCAGTTCAGGCGAAGGTCAGTTTTCATAAAACAGTGATGAAAGTAGCTCTTTGATAGTTTGTCACCAGTGCACCTTACCGAGTCATCATAGTCTTGCTGTGTTTATGGCTTTGTTGCAGTATGGGGATTATGATCCAAACTTCCACAAACCAGGCTTCTTAGCTCAGGATGAACTTTTGCCTAAAAGAGTAAGTTTCAAATTTTCCTTCCATTTTTGCATAATTTACAGCCGATTTGTTACTTTAAAATGCTTAGGCTGAAACAATAAATTTTGATTTGGATAATTATTAAACCAAAGTATGTTTCCGAATGTGTCCAGGTGCTTATGCAGTATCAGATGACACCAGAAATGTGGGAAGAGAAAATAACCGCCTGGTATGCTGAACACAGAAACATAGCAAGGTGAAAGAACGTGCTAGGATTATTTTCGTAATGTACATATGAACTTTGTGTCACTTTTACTCCTTATCAAGATTTCAGCAATTTTTCTTGTTAAAAAAATAAACATATCTAAAATAATAAATAACAGTAGCTGATGCCCGTTCTACGCTTGGGTGGTAAGCTGTTTTAACAGGCACGTTTCATTAATGTCACTCACTGATTTGCTTACTTGTCAAGAAAAATTTCTTCAATTCTGTTTTCATTAAAGATTATTTTAGATTACACAGCATGGTGGTGTAGTGGTTAACATGTTCGCTTCTCACTTCTCCCACAGTCCAAAGACATGGCTGTTTTAAATTGCCTCTATATAGTTTGTGCCCAGCGATGAATTGGCACCCTGAACTTGATTTGAATCGATGCATCGATTATACAGCAGCGACTCGATGCATCGATATGTTCCCAAGAGTATCGATACATGTGTTTATATTGCCGCTTTATACATGTAATACCTCTTCCGAAACTGTGGGTGGTGCTACCTCATTAATGTCCTCCTACTTCCTCTAAACTTCACAAGGTGGAAGAAGAATGTAAAACATTACACATTTAAAATATGGAATTGTCCCTTATTTAATATTTAAAAGTTGCATCCCGAATCAAATTGATACAGGGTGCGATTTCCATAAAAATATTAACGTTTTTTTCAAACATGGACACTGTTCACAAATACATCGTCTTTTAAAAACGGCAGGTACATTATACCACTAAGGAACAGATATGGGGCATTAGGCATGAATCAGAACACCGCTGCAGACATGTCAAGACAGTAAATCATATCCAATTATTTCCTGAGACTTGAACAGCGTGGAACTTTATGGTATAGTCAATATCATATCTGGCTGTGCTTTTTAAATCTATATTTTTAAATATTTCATATATGATAATATATTGTATATTCAGAGGTTGGGCAATGAAACTGAAACACCTGTTATTTTAGTGTGGGAGGTTTCATGGCTAAATTGAACCAGCCTGGTGGCCAATCTTCAATAATTGCACATTGCACCAGTAAGAGCAGAGTGTAAAGGTTCAATAAGCAGGGTAAGAGCACAGTTTTGCTCAAAATATTGCAATGCACACAACATTATGGGTGACATACCAGAGTTCAAAAGATTGATTTGATGAACATGAAAGTTAAACAACTCCCATGGCCTACACAGTCACCAGATCTAAATATTACTGAGACACTAAGGTGTTTTGGAAGAGCAAGTCAGTTAATGTTTTCCCCCACCATCTTCACGTTGTGATCTGGCCACTATCCTGCAAGAAGTCTTAGTTTAGTAGTGAATAGACTAAGCCAGCACATTCAGCATTAGACTTAATACAGTTTACAGTTTTTATCTTATTTCACTTTATTTACTCCTTTTTATTGAGAAATTGTGAGACTAGAATACTGACTCGATATCTCAATAAAAGTTGATTTATTTGAAACCTTATAGATTCAATGTAATTATTGGATTGTATTTTAATTGTATCAAGTCTTATTGTGTGTCATTTTTAAATATTGAAAATAATCCAATCATTGGCTTAAAGAATTAATATTGATTTAAATCGTTGTGAAAGCTCCAATTTACACCCCTACTCTAAATAATCTCCTTTGAATGGGCATTGGGAACCACCCCGTGACTCTAGTTACAAGTATAGGATTAAGATGAAGATGATGAGATGAGTAAATTACATTTTAGAGAAAAAAAAAGTGTGAAATATTCATACATTTTTTATTATCTCACCATTTCCTTGTGCTTGCCTCCACCCTCCACCAAACATACAGTGTATTCTGGCTGTGCTTTGCACTACTTAAGCAATGGCGCTGCACTATCGACGAGATAAATGCAAATCCAATTACCCCATTTAGACATTTTTGCATTTTACTGCAAAACTTTAATGCTCACTATATCACATTCACATGGTTCTGCAAGTTGCTTTTTAATCCTGAAAATATTAACGTATATATTTAAATACTATTTGTGTAGTTTAAAATTCCTTCATAAATCAACATAATGTTCTTATGCTTCTTCTGGCTAGATTTACCAGAGTGGAATGTCTCACTGTCATAAACAGCTGAAACTAAACATTTTGTCAGTTTGAGATATCTTAACCCAGCATATTGTCAGAAAAGCTCCAGAAAAGATGAATTTGAAATGAAGCCTTATGGAAAAATTCACTAATGACTAATGGTGCATTTTTTAGAGATGAAGCTGAGATGGAATATCTGAAAATAGCTCAAGATCTCGATATGTATGGAGTTAGCTACTTCTCCATCACCGTAAGTCGCTTTTGTGTTTCATTACGCAGGTTTTCATAGTGAATATACTGTATATTAGGGTCTAATTTCTGTGGCATCTTTGCAGCAAAACAAAAGGGACAAGGAACTGCAGCTCGGCGTAGATGCTCAAGGGCTTCATATCTACAACTCCAACAGCAAACTGAACCCCCAGAAGTCCTTCCCCTGGAGCGGAATCCGAAACATTTCCTACAGTGAGAAAGAGGTACTGAACCTCACCCACTAATATGTATTATGGGGTGTAAATCGGAGCCTTAGTTTCAATTCTATTTGATATTGATGTGATCCAGTACTCAATATTTTTTTTACATCCATCTATCCATTATCCTGGGCAGATACACCCAGGACAGGGTGCCAAACTATCACTGGGCACACACTCACATAACCAAACACACTATACAGGGGAATTTAGTGCATTCAATTTACTCTGAATCCATGTTTTTTGGACTGTGGGAGGAAACCAGAGAACCTGTGGGAAACCCAAGCAAGGGGACAACATGGAAACTCCACCCAGATCGGGATTTGAACCGGGAATCCCTGGCGCTGAGAGGCGAACATGCTAACCACTAAGCCACTGTGCCACCCACTATTTTTTACATTGAATCTATTTTTAAGTAAATCAACAGGAAAATTATTTGCCTGTTATTAACATACAGAATCAGTATTCTATTCACACAGTGTTTATCACACTAAAGCAAATGTGATCAATGCTCTGTAAATAGAACGGTACAAAAAGAGTCTAATAAAGTGCAATAAGATCAACTTTAATAAGACTAACGCTCAATGTGCAGGTCAAGTCTGTTGCCTATTAAAAAAGACAACTAAAAAAACACTGACCTCTAAAGGCAAACATTTAATCCTGGAAGTATGTATGTATGTATATATTTCATAGTAATTCATAATATTATGTATTATACATATATATACACAACAATAAAATAAAACAGCCTAAATCTCCATAAATAAAATATATTAGTTTAAAATCTTTAAAAATTTGAAAATTTAGTAGATAGTGGAATGCGTTAAGAACAAAATAACTTAAAAATGATCAAAATGTAAATAAAAATTATTATCCCATGGATAATAATTGGATTTTGGATTTGGAATCATTCTCAACATCAAAGTGGAAAATCAAATTACAGGCTGATCCAACTTCAGTGGAAATTCTTCAAGACAAGTTGAAATGAGGCTCAGTAGTGTATGTGACCTCCATGTGCCTGTATGACCTCCCTACAACGCCTGGTTACCACCTGCAGAAGCACTCCTTTATAGGGGTTGTCTTGCTAAGTGCCTTTCACTTCTACCTGTTGTCTGTTCCATTTGCACAACAGCAAGTGAAATTGATTCACAATCAGTGTTGTTTCCTATCTGGACAGGTTGATTTCACAGAAGTGTGGTTGACTTGGAGTTACATTGTATTGTTGAAGTGAGCCCTATATTTTTTTTAAGCAGTGTATTTAAAAAGCACAGTCAGATATAAAATCTATCATACCATTAAGTTCTATACAGTGTCAAGAGATGATTGAATATGAATTACTGTGGTCTCGCGTGTCTGGAGCGGTGTTCTGGTCCATGTCTCATATCTGTGCATCACTGAAACACTGAAACAGACACGTTTGTGTCCACCACAATTTTTTAAAAGCCTCGTGTTTAAATAAAGATTTGTAAAATTAATTAAAAAAAATTAATTTGCATCCTGTGTAAAGTTAGATAAGGATAACATTTATTGTTGAATAACAGACAATTATGTATTGTGAGAGTTTGAGGCTCCTTTTTTTTAATCCTTTTGTAAAGTATAAAGTTGAAAGACAATAGTGAGGTAGCACCACACCCAGCAGTGACGTGTTTTGTGTACATTGCAGTGGAAGTTAAAAATGCGTGAAAATGGCTGATAATATAAACCTATTAATCAATAATCTTGCGGATGTATTAACGCATCAGAACACTGGCTGTATAATAAATTCAAATCGCTTAATATATACCCCCCTAACATAAAGTGACTTTACAGGTTTCAGAGGCTTTCTGATTTAGAATTGCAGATTTAACACTGTACATAAAATTAGTTTGTAGCTGCATTGAGTCTTTGTAAAGAACTATTGTTTGTGTCAAGCATGGATGGAAACAAACAAAAATAATATTAGGATATAAAATGAAAAAAAGTTTAATTAGTGCATTTGCACCAAGAAATTTAACTAATTTATCTAACCAATGAATAACCAAGCATGTATCATGATTCGTAGCTTCATGTACTATTGTTTTTATTTTGGCAGTTTACCATTAAGCCCTTGGACAAAAAGAAAGACGTATTTAAATTTTATTCCTCTCAACTACGTGTCAATAAATTGGTGAGTTTTTGTATACTCCACATTGCTCCTGTGTATTTTAATTTCTGTGGAACATGGTGTACTCTTGACTCATGATGTTCTTTTATGGCTTATAGATCTTACAGTTGTGTATTGGAAACCATGACCTTTTCATGAGGCGAAGAAAAGTGGATTCTATTGAGGTGCAGCAGATGAAGGCTCAGGCCAAAGAGGAAAAGGCTCGAAAAAAGGTTCTACTCAAGCTGCTCACTTACAACATATTTTTGTAGGACATGTTTAGTTTTAGTTTACTTTAGTTTACTTGAATTCGGTTAGATGGAACGGCAAATTCTTGCACGGGAGAAGCAGATGAGGGAGGATGCAGAACGAGCGAAAGAGGACATGGAGCGTCGGATGTTTCAGCTGCAAGATGAGGCCCGGATGGCTAACGAGGCACTGGTATGAAACTTTGCAGCATGCAAAAATGAATTTTCTTTAAAATATGTATTTCTGTAGAATTCATTCATTATCTTATGCTTAATCCTCTACTAGGATTGCGGTGGGGTTCCCATGTCTATTCAGAGTAGAATGTTTCAGGCGCTGGGCAGATACACCCAGGACAGGGTGCCAATCACTCACACTGCCACACAAAAACACACACACGCAATTTAGAGCATTCACTTTATCTTGAATCCATGATTTTGAAGGAACCCGGAGGAAACCCATGTGGAGAACATGGAAACTCCACCCAGAAAGTGCTAACCACTAAGTTAATTAATCAGGTCTGTAGGGCAGCCACTAACTTTAATTTTTGTATTGCTTCAGCTATTGACTATTGGCTACATTAATCATTTTCTTACAAAGAAAATAACTGAAAATCTTTTGGAATCTAATCTAAACATTTACTCAAAACAGCTACTGATGTATTGAAAATTCTAAGGTAGAAGTCAGTCTCTTTAATTGGAAAAACACAAATGGGAACACTTACGATGGCTTTGAAGAGTACCCGTGTATAAGGTGTACATGCATCGTGCTGGTGCTGCCATGACATGATATTTGCAGAGTGTACAAATAAACTGTTTGGCTCTGCTGCAGCTGTGTTTTTTATTTATTTATTTTTTTTGAGTAGCGCTAACCAGTGATTGGACTCGCTGATGTCACGCACACTGAGGAATCAAAGGAATTTAAGGAACATTCTGTTTGTAAAAAAACATCTACTGATGCTTATGGACACATCGTCAGTGATGTTCTTTCAACATCATACATGTCATTCAGGTGACTCAGCATGGGCTGATTAGACCCCAGCTTGTGTCCAGCTGGCCAACTAGCTACCATGCATTCATGGTTGGCCTCCCTCAAGCTAGCTTGAGGCCCCCTCTAT